>BQNB010070446.1:0-33120 GCA_026074375.1 Tanacetum coccineum
TAAGTTAACAAACCTCTCATCCTATGGAACAATAAATAAAAGTGGAGTTAGTTTAATTTTTAATAAGTGTACTTACATGTAAATCATGATTAGTTGTATCAATATCATCTAATCAAAAGACCATTTTTATATTATCTCTCTAAACACACACTTTACACACACTATAATTAATATCCTAATGTTTAATATAACATACTCGAGGTATAAATCAACGGTGCTAGGCTCTTGCGGTATGTTAGCACGATCCCCCTTTCGAGGAATGCGAGGATTAGGACTAACAATCCATTCAAATTTCCTCATAAAAGGTCCCAATTTGTGATCAGTCATAAAAGACTCACTATTACTTACACTACGTGGGATACCTTATAGAATAACACATGGAAGCATGGTCTAAAGAAAATGGATAAAGAAGGCAATTAAAGAGCCAAATGCAGTAAAAGCAAGGAAAATCATAAGGTAAGAAAGTGATTACATACCTAGATAATGCACTTCTACCCCTTCAGCAAAGAAATCCTCAGAATCATAAAACGGGCTATTATAACAAATTATTTGACAAGTAGACAGACTTAAGGAGGGTGAAAAGACGAATTTCAGACAAAGAAGAAGCAAAGAAAGAAAGGCAAACTTAGTGAGAAGAGTTGAGAGAACGTAATGAACAAGGTGAAAAGAAATCCAAAAGGGTTTTTCTTAGCTTATGTATATCCAAATATTTAATGGGCCCAAGAAACGTGTCTGATACTTATAAAATCCTAATCAAGACATGTGCATTTAAGTGGACCTACAAGGCCCGCGAAAAATGGAAGGCGATTGATAAGACACACGCATGGCCGCCAAGCAAAGCGGGTGCACAAATTGCAAACGTTCAAAATGATTATCACAACAAATAAGGTGGAAAGAGAATATTGATAGCTAAAAACAGTCAAGTCAAAAATTCTAGGTCATCTTTAAATTAAACGGCATCCAAGCCTTGAAAGACATTGAAGGGTCAACATTTAACATCCTTGGAACCTAGGGAATATTACACGAGCAATGATAGAAGTGCATGAACAGACTGACTTCCCAGGCTGCTGATGTGCTATCGTTTATGGTTTATTTATGATGTTTCAAGTTTTAAATTTATATTTTGCCGACTTAACCAAAAACAACACTTTAACGAGCAATGTACATGGTCGGTGGTAGATTTGTGGTAAGTAGGGTGTCGAACACTTGAAGCGAGGTTAAATCTCTTAATTTATTTATATTTTGGTTATCTAATCTAAGTTAATTCTAATCTAAGTCAAACCTATGCTAATCCTATGTTAGTTCTAATCCTAATTCTAACATGTAAAAGGGGGTTTCAGCTTGAGAGACTAGCATAGGTTTGGTTGGTGACTACAATCAATTCAAGACACTTTAACCCATGCAAGCAAATTAACAGAACATAAAAGAGCGATCGAGCCTTATGATAGAAAACTATATTAGCCAATGTTAATCCGATTAGAAAGTTGGTTTGTTTATTCAGTGCAATGATTACTTATCTCGAAGAGGCATATCATTCTTAGACTTAGGCGGGACTTCATCCTAACACCTAGACACATTAATTTTGTCACAATTAAAGCATCCGCATAAATCATCCTTATTTGCTGATTATAATCTATCTTAGGGATTAAAGCAATGGTGATCTTGTTAAACCCTAGCTCATAGAGACTTTACCCACTTACTGCTTAATGGCACTTTATACACTAGTAGTCCACTTGTCCAACTATCCAATGGAATCAGAACATTATTTGTTAAATTATCTAGATTCACCTACTAGTCAACATGTTCAATAAACTAAAGGCAGTTTCCGTTAACTAGTTAAGCCAGAAGCGTATCCTTAGCACGATTTTAGAAGGACAATAGTTGTGATCCTATGATTCTAGATGTATAAACTACTATATGGAGAGCTATCCGGCATCTAGATTACTTGATCCGTATCACTAGATCCATTTGAATGATAGGTCACATACAAAAGCACGTAAACAAGTATATTGATAAACATAAACAAGCATTCAACGATAAATTAAACAATCGAGATATAAACAAAACCAAACATTTAGATCTTCATAATAATGGCTAATACCCGAAGGTATTAGCCTTCAAACATCAAAATTAATACAAGAGTAATTGTTTTAGCTAAGGTAAACTAACCGAGTTAACGAATGATACCAAAAATTGAACGATTACAAAAGTATAAGAAATTACATGTTGTCTCCTATGGATTGGAATGCGTTGCAAGACCTCTTCTGCTCTTTTTCTCCTTTGAAAATAGAATTTTGTGGTTTAGGTATCGAGAATATGATTTAGCACACTTAAAACTCGTTTTAGAGTTTTCTATTTATACTGTCTGGAAGTCGGTTCGATACGGCGTATCCAATGGGTTGGATAAGACGTATTAGAGTTTCTTGGAGTAGGGACCATGTTTGATATCTTCCAGAATATTCACAAGCCATACATCCAATACGGTGTATTGGTCTTCTCTGGATGCAACGTATTGATCTTCTTTCCTTTGTGGTCTTTGGTGATTGCAGGCACGGATACGCCGTATCTTCCTTGATGGATACGGCGTATTGGTAGTCAGAATAATTAATCTTCAAAATATCTTCGTTTAAGCTCCAGAATGCGCGCCTTTTGCTAATATTCACCAAGTACTCTATAATTACTGCAATTCTCAAATATAAACGATTAAGTAACAACTCTTTGCAATAATTATACAAAATGGGTTAATTACATGGGATAAATGATGCTATAAAATAGACATTATTTGATGTCATCAAACACCCGCCTCACATTGTTGAAACACCTACGTTATCTTGTGACCCGTCTTACCTAGTGAACCCTAAGTCGTAACTATCTTAGAATCCATTCCTTTAGGAATTCTCGTTGTACTTTCTCTTAAATTTCCATTGTACTGTGTGGATGATTTTAAATTATCTATCGAAATTTATGTGTTGTGAAAGTTTCGTCAATTTTACTTTAATTTTCCATTTATTCATGCAAACCACTCCCTAAAGCATTATAACTTTATAAAACATTTCACTATCACATGACAAACCATTTTACTAACGTTGACAAATTATTTCACTAACATTTTACAAACTATCTTGTTTCATCCAACTTGTGAATCATTTTGTCATCTTATAAAACTTTTGATACTTCTTTATACATAACACTATTATGACGAAAATGAGCATTGCATCGTTAAACCCTCAAATATACATAGCCTGATCACCTATGTATAATTCAGGAAGGACCATGCCATGCTGAGAGTAGCCACCATAAAACTTTTGTCAATATCCAATTTTACTTACATCCTTGAAAAGCAAAGTTTTGTGTGCGTATTCATAAAACGCGTTTACTTCAAAAAATCGAATTAGTAACCATAGCAACTAGGTAGACCTTTACGTCACCTTACTATAGGAAGTCGGCATCATCTCACACCAAATTCTAAAGGTCTTCATGGTATAAACAATGAGTTAAAAACATTAAGATAACAAAGTTGATTTGCGCATATTAGGAGGATTAAGATAAGTATCCACACTTCTTCACCAACACCACTCCGGAAGGCAACTCAACCTGAATTTCAGGACAAAATTCTTTTAACACGAGGAGACTGTAACAATCCGTATTTTTACGTCATTTTACATCAATAAATATTCAACTATTTATTCTAAACTTTTAGGCGTTCACTTTTAATTTCAACCATTTAGTTAAATCGCGTAAACTAAAAATCAACAATCAACGTAAACCGACATCAAACAAATAAAAATTTACGTCAAACAAGTGTTATATTATTTTTACAAAGATAATTGTTAACTTTTCATATTTTATTTTTATTGGTTACGTAAAACGTTTACGTTTCGTAATAAATTACATTTCTGCATACATGGAAGCACCAATACCCATCTATACTTCAACAAATACCCACTCTTATACCCAATACCCAAAAATTTAATCATTTCTACACTTATACTCCATAGGGCCGGTTTTACAAAGAATAAAACATAAATAAATCACTAATTCTCCACTAATGTTATTCCAAGTACTTACCATGTTCCTTTTTATCCACCAAGTAAACACCAAGAGCTATTATCCATGAAATAACCAAGTACCCTTTGTCCTCTCCCATTGTTAGCGGTGCCCCTCCTCCTAAGGAGGATAAGATCACTTGTACTCATACCACTAAACCACCACCAAGATCCCTTATTTTGTATTATGGTTTGTGTAGTTCTTGCACTATAAAAAGAACCTTACTAGTAAGCCTCATTTACACACATTTCATTTGCTATAAAAATCAAACACACTCCCTTGTCCCCTCTTTAACTCACGACTCAAAAAGATAAACAAGAAAGATTCATAGTTTTTGTTTTAGCAATATTACAAGCATACAAGTATTATTAGGGTTATTATATAAGGTGTATCAAAGAAGCTTGGGTTTCATTTAAACTAGGGTTTAATAGAAGAAGAATACTAGGGTTTTCAAGGAAGCTTGGGTTTTTATTTATAAGGATTTCGGGTTGAAGAACTAGGGTTTTGATTTGTGTTCATATCTTTATTCACTCACTTAAGGTCTAACAAAATCTTTATACTTTCATTTAATTACTTCATTTACATACTTACATAATTGTTATATTGTTAAATCACCACTTAGTTAATATTTTATAAAGTTTATTGTCACACCCCGACCAAGGCGGAAACTCGGGAACGCAACATAATGATCAATCATAACACAAGATACAAAAATAGAGAAAACTACATTGCATAAACTCTAAGTGCTATGAAGACTATCAACCTTGAACAAACTCAAGTGATGTCCCAAATCGCAACTAAAATCCCCAATCTCTTACAATTATTCAACTGCCCAAACAGGGGATCGTAATCCAAACTTAAACTAAAATATCCAAATACCAGATTCAAACAACAAGCAAGCAAGACTTCAAACGAAAATCCACGCCGATACTCTAAGTCTCTATCACAATCGACCAAACTACTGTTCTTTTCACGTTCACCTGAAAATAATACTCTAAAACGTCAACAATAATGTTGGTGAGCTCGTAGGTTTGACCCTAAACCCAGTCCCTATGCCAATATTTTCAACAGTGGACAATTGCTATATGACAGTGAATATATACTAACAATCCAAGACATAGCATCCCCGCTAGTCATATCCTAACATCCAATAATAAACCCGGAGTCGCAACTCCCAAATCACTAACGCACCTAAAGGGCCTACCAGCTGGAGCACTATATTAGGGCGAACCACACAGAACCTTGCGGCCAAACACCAACACAATCAAGTACCCACACAAACTTGCATGCCAAACATAACACATACAAGTACCACACAGAACCTTGCATGCCAAATACAGCACATGCAAGTACCACACAGAACCTTGCCATGCCAAACACAGTACATGTAAGTAAATCAACACATAATATTCACATAGCAGTCATAAGCACATAACTTGTCCCAAAAACACAATCACATTTCGCACATATCAATTCAAAACATTTCAAAACACATTTGAGTATCATTTTCCACCAATGGAAAAACCAGTAAAAAGTGGGCTAAACGAGAACTCACCTCAAGCAATCTTAAGCAAACTTCAATCTCAATCTCACAAGCAATGCAACTACGCCCGCACGGCGACCTAGTCATTAATGTCCCAATTAATTATCCAATTCTAAAATAATCCTCACGTTTGATGCATAGTGTTTTAGACGTGTTGTACAATTACCCAAAACAGTTTAGTGGTGTGATGGTTGATGACTTAACTCCATAATCATATCAATCTCATTCCCCGATAATACATACTTATACTATTTAGAGAAAAATAGATAGTAATATAAATAAATATTTAAATTAATAATTATAATTTATTTCGACAAGTCCTATTCGGTAACCCCTTAGACAACTACACATTCAAATAATCATTATACGGTTAGTAATGAAACGTTTACTTCATAATAACACATTAAGAAGTTGCGAGAAAAATTATAGTTTTCGTCTTTTAGTGAATTTATAAAGTAAATAAAATAATTAAATATTATTTTATTATTTAAAATCAATAATCATGTTTTTAAGAAAATTTCTAAGTATAAACTTTTTACGAAATTTCAACATGACCCGTACGTTTATACAACGTTTTCCAAGGTTTCAAACCTGATTTTCTACAATTTTTCACAAATTCAACACTTTTCGACAAAATTCCAAAATCTCAATATTTAACGCTTACCAATACTTTTTCCCCAAAATATCATTCAATATCACTTCGTAAATACATTTCCACTGTCAAAAGTCCTTAAAATTCCTCATACTAATAATATCGCTTATTGGGTTTTAAGCCCAACAAGGTCCTTAGGACTTTATAACTAAAATATAATCCAATCCAAAGACCGAAGGTCATTATACATATATAGTAATAACTACTTATATGTAGAAAATTAATCCGGACCACAAAATGCCCACCCCCATTAACCCACCCCCCGCGACTTCATCAAAATAGACTTATTGGGCCGTGAGTCCATAACTCCAAAATACGTATATTAAGCTTGAAAATAAGCTATAGAGCTACGTATCGCATTTGGTTACTACCATAAGCCTCAAAAATAGTCCACAACATACGCCATAATACAAAAATAATCAAAATCACTTTCCTAGTGATTTTGGAAATCTACACGTGGCATATAAGCCTAAATAAGCCAAGAAATAGCTTAAAAATAAGCCTGAATAAGCTATACAAGCTACTATCAAAAACAAGCTATCTAACAACATATGTTATTCAACCATCACGATCACAACATCAAAATTACAAAAACCCCATTCTTTCTTTTTTATAGGACGAACCAAACACAACCTTTTTATTTCATTTCCAAAAATCGATTTTCACGATGATCAACTTGTACAACTAACATCTATGCATCAAGATAAACCTAAAAGGACAAACTAAATTTAAATTTGAAAACTTACAAGAAAATCTTCAAAAATGTAGATTTCGACACGAACCGGACAACCTAAACGTTGTTTAATGAACACCCAAACACTCGTATCAACCCGAAATATCACGTTCTCGATCAAAGTTAGAAAATTTATGGTAGTTATGGTGTGGCGGACGTACCAAGCACACACACAAAAGTGTGTGTTTTATTTTTTAAAAAGTGATGAATAAATGAAAAGCTAGTGGAAGGAATATATTTGTACAATGTGTCTCTAGACAAGAAGGATAGAAAATAGCCTCCTTTTCCCTTATCCTTCACACGTCCCAACTAGAATCCTAGGAGGGTTCGGGTCTTTCTTTTCGTGTCGGGATCACTTAAATACTCATAAAACTCAACCGTAAAATTTACCCCAAAGTTAATTAGAATTTTTATTCACCTTAAAAATACTTTTCTATTAACCAATAGTATTTACACGACATATTTACAATTTAAACCCTTCAAAACTCATTTGTACATTAATAGCCGTGTTAGGACTCGTTTTTCGGCATTTTTCAAAATTCACGGGTCAAACCACCCAGAATACAAATAACACAATAATACCTTTCAAAAGGGATTATTAATCACAATAAGCCATAATTCACCATAATTCTCATAAAAATCATCACCGTCAACACGGTACAAAATCTGAATAAACTGACAAAAGTCAAATAGTTAACAGACTATAAATGAAATATTCAGAACACAGAAAAGGCAAAGGTTACATTCTACCCCCTTAAAAGAATTTCATCCCCGAAATTCAACTACTAACATCACTAAACAAATATGGGTACTTCGATTTCATTTGATCTTCACGTTCTCACGTGAATTCTGGGCCACGTTTCGAATTCCACCGAACCTTGACGATGGCAATCCTACTACGCTTTAGCTTCTTAAACTCTCTTTCTAAACTTTCCACGGGCTCTTCCATAAAATTCAACATAGCATCAACTCGAATCTCATCCAAAGGCACTTGTAGTGTTGGATCAGCCAAACACTTCTTAAGGTTCGACACGTGGAACGTGCATGAACACCATTCAACTCCCAGGCAAATCTAACCGATAGTCCACCCGGGGTCCTACCTTTTTAATTAATTTCAAAAGTGTCCAACAAAAATTAGGTGCTAACTTCCCTTTTTTCCCAAAGCGTACCACGCCTTTCCTAGGCGACACTTTGAGCAAGACATAGTCACCTACACTAAACTCTAGTGGCTTCCTCCTCTTATCAGCATAACTTTTCTGATGATCACGCGCAGCCTTAAGTCTATCCTTAGTCCACGAGATCTTCTCAGTAGTCTCTTGCACTAACTCAGGTCCTATCAACTGACCTTCTCCAACCTCAGACACCACATAATTGGGACGCGACACTTTCTACTATACAATGCCTCAAACGGAGCACATCTCACACTATAATGATAACTATTGTTATACGAAAACTCAACCAATAGAAGATAAACATCCCAACTTCCCCCGAAGTCCAGAACGCACGCTCTAAGCATGTCTTCCAAAGTCTGAATAATATGCTCACTCTGACCATCGGTCTGAGGGTGATAAGCCGTACTCATCTCTAAACGAGTCCCTAATGCCTCTTGCATTGACTGTCAAAACCTTGAGGTGAAACGACTATCACGATCTGATATAATCGAGATCAGCACACCATGTCTAGCAACTATCTCATTCAAATATAATCTAGCTAACCTTTCCATCTTATAATCCTCACGCATAGGTAGAAAATGAGCAGACTTAGCTAATCGGTCTACAATGACCCAGATTGTGTCATGCCCACTACTAGTCCTAGGCAACTTAGTCACAAAATCCATAGCTATCCCTTCCCATTTTCATATAGGAATCTCAGGTTGCTAGAGCAAGCCAGATGGCCTATGATGCTCAGCCTTAACCTTCAAACAAATCAAACACTTACGAACATACTCAGCTATATCCTTTTTCATTCCAGGCCACCAATACCTATCTCTCAAATCATAATACATCTTATCAGCACCTGGGTGTACAGAGTACTTCGACTTATGGGCTTCATCTATTATCGGGGTTCTCACCTCACCCTTTAAAGGTACCCATATTCAATCTAGGTAGTACAAAGTTCCATCACTTCTCTGTTCTATCATCTCATCCAAACCTTTCTGCAATCCTGCAAACTCATCCATAGCTTCCTTTTGAGCCGTATCCTTGATAGTCGACTGAAGGATCATATTCATAGCTCTAACTCTCTTAGGCTTTACTCTTTCCTTCCTACTTAGGGCATCAGCCAGCACATTCGCCTTACCAGGATGGTAGCGAATTTCACAGTCATAATCACTAAACAACTCTATCCAACGTCGTTGTCGCATATTCAATTCTTTCTAACTAAAGATATGCTAAAGACTCTTATGGTTCGTATAGATGACACTCTTTGTCTCATACAGATAATGTCTCCAGATCTTAAGTGCAAACACGACTCCACCCAACTCTTAATCATGGGTAGTATAATTCTCCTTATAAATTTTCAACTGCCTAGACGCATAGGCTATCACTTTACCTCTTTGCATTAACACACATCCTAGTCCTATCCCGGACGCGTCACAATATACCACAAAGTCTTCTGGTCCATCGAGGAGAGCTAGAACAGGCGCATTACATAACTTATCATTCAAGGTCTGAAATGTCAATTCTTGTTCCTTACCCCACTCGAAAGTCTTACTTTTCTGAGTCAAGATAGTAAGAGACTTAGCTATCTTAGAAAAGTTCTCAATGAACCTACGGTAATATCCAGCCAATCCTAAGAATAAACGAACCTCAGTCGGAGTTCTAGGGGCTTTCCAATTCTTAACAGCTTCAATCTTACTAAGGTCTACATGAATCCCATTACCATTTATCACATGCCTAAGAAACTGCACTTCTCTAAGCCAGAATTCACACTTAGAAAACTTAGCATATAGTTTATCCCTTTTTAACAGTTCCAAGACTAACCTTAAGTGTACCTACATGCTCCTCTTGAGTCTTAGAGTAGATTAAGATATCGTCTATAAACACTATCACAAACTTATCAAGATATGGCCTACAAACTCTATTCATCAAATCAATAAACATTGCTGATACATTAGTCAGACCAAAGGGCATTACAGTAAACTCAAAATGTCCATAATGAGTTCTAAACACAGTCTTTGGAATGTCATCCTCATGTACTCTTAGCTGATGGTATCCAGACCTAAGATCTATCTTCAAGAAAAACTATGACATTTGCAGTTGATCAAATAGATCATCAATTCTAGGAAGTGGATAACGATTCTTAACAGTCAACTTGTTCAACTCTCTATAACCAATACACATCCTAAAAGAACCATCCTAAAAGAACCATCCTTTTTCTTAACAAACAATACCGGCGCTCCCCAAGGCGACGAACTTGGTCGAATGAAACCTTTGTCTTGGAGTTCCTTGAGTTATCCAGACAACTCCTCCAATTCAGAAGGTGCCAAACGATAGGGAGACTTTGCTACTGGCGTTGCTCCAGGAATGAACTCAATTTCCTGAATAGGCGATAATCCAGATAAGTCATCCAGGAATACCTCAGGAAAATCTCTAACCACAACAATCTCTTCTTGTTTCCTTTCATTAGCCTTAGCACTCATCAAGAGACTCGCTTTCTCTTCCGGTCTTTCTCCTAATACTCTAAGCACCTTGCCATCCAATAGTGGTATCCTCACTACCTTCTCATGGCAAATTATTTTAGCTTTATAATTAGAAAACCAGTCCATACCTATAATCACATCAAAACTCCCATGTCCAAAAGGTTTTAAGTCGATGTCAAAGACATGACCCTCGATTTCTAGTTTGCAACCTTTAATAACCTTATCAATCTCTACTAGTTGCCCGCTAGCTATCTCAATCTCATATCTGAAATCTAAGTCGCTGGGCTCTAAGCCTAACACAGGTATGAAAGTAGTGGAAACAAAACTATAATTGGCACCAGAGTCAAATAAGGTAGTGACAAAATGATTGTTCAAAGTAAACGTATCCGTCATAATGTTCGAATCCTGGCAAGCTTCCTCTGCTCCCAACATGAATGCTCTACCCCTAGCGTGGTTCCCTTGGTTTCCATGACCCTGACCCCCGTTATTAGCAACAACTTGATTTGGATGATTTTCTCCCGGTCCTTGTGGTCTATTCCACCTAGGGCAAGCTGTCCTGACATGATCGGTACTACCACACTCATAACATCCCCTAACAGTTGGGTTTCTAGCATTGACATGATTCACATTCCTTGGCACACTTCTATAATCCCTTGCCAAATGACCCAGGCGGTTACAGTTGTAGCATGTGCGACAAAGCCCACCGGGTGCGTGGAAGGAGTTGCAGATGGTACACTTGGGCCAAGTACCCGTATTCTCTCCTCCTACAGGGTTTACAGTAGTAGCAAAAGCATTCATAGTCCTAGTCCTCTTATTATCATCCCTCTTACTCCTATCCTTGCTAGGTTCCCACACACTTCCTCTTTTCTTAACTTTCTTAATTGATCCATTTCTCACAGCCTCATCGGTCAGTGCACCAGAAATCTGCACAGCCTTTTGTATAGTCTTTGGCTCCATTGCTGCCACCATCCCATAAATCTGTGGAGCAAGGCCATACACATACCTCTCAATCATCCTACTCTCAGGAGTTACCAAATGTGGAACTAACCTAGCCAATTCATGAAACCTATCAGTATACGCAGCACGACCAGCCCCGACCATGACGTGATTCCACAACTCAGATTCCAACTTTTGCATCTCATGATTAGGACAAAACTCTTGTATCATTATAAACTTAAAGTCATTCCATGACATACTAACAACAACTTCCCAGCTTAGCGTGCAGTTCTGAGAGTTCCACCACGTTAAAGCCTTACCCACAAATGAACCAGCAATGTATTTGTTGATCATAATCCTTGATCGATTCCTTAGGTTTCCTAAGGTTAAATTACCTTGGATAAATCCAAAATAACTTGTTGTAGAAACTTTGTATGTATACTAAAGTGTATGCGAAATCTACACCTTGATACCTAAAAGTATTATGAATAAAACATTAATCGTGTATAAACAAAGATATAACCAAACGCTCCAATATTATTAGATTAATAATACGAGTACTCTTCACTAGTACTAGGGTTTACAACCTTGAAGCTTTTCTAAATCGACTTGACAACTTGTATGTAAAACTTATATGCAAAACCTATATCTCAACTAATGCCCCAGGACCTCCTTTTATAGACTAAGGAGTCCTAGTCGGCTTACAATACATTCCTAAGATATCATAATCTTTCTAAACATAAACGTAATCTTTTAAACAAATACATTATGAATATCTTGTACAAAAAATATCTCAATACTTATCTTCACAAGTATTCTTGTTCTCCAAACAATCTTTATCTCTTTAAACCGTCTTTATCCTCTTGACAGTAGTAAGTCTTCTAGCAGTTGTAATCCAGCAGCATAAACTTTTGTACCAGCAGTACTAATAAACATAAGCAGTAGTAACATTAGTACTAGCAGTACTAATATATACTCACAGTAGTAACATGTACTAGCAGTCTTAACATTACTACTAGCAGCACTAACTACTTAGCTTATATTTCAGTCTTCAACTCTGAGCAGTCTTAACTTCAACTAACAGCAGTAACTTTATACTAACAGTACTAAATTATACTAACAGTAGTAACTAGCAGTGGTAACTTTATACTGCCAGTACTAACTACTTGGCATAATTTCCATTATGTACCTCAGCAGTATTAACTATAATAATCCTTGAAGTCTTTTAAGTCCCAACAATCCTCCCCTAAACTTGATGTTCATCTTCTGAATCTTTAAGTTTTTTTTGTTAAAAGTCTTCATCACTATCAGGAAGATGCATTCAAACCTTTTATTGACCCTTTTGCTGCTTTACCATAAGCTTGAGTAGTTGATAGCACATTTCATTCAAATAATCAGTTTGAAGTTTCTTGTTTAGCATATTTGTGATTGTTATTGGTGTGAGGATATATCTCTTTTCAACTAACATAAAGATGTGCACATTTCCAAACCTTACAAAGTGCACTCCACATGAATCATACAACTTCCAAATAGTCACTGTATATCCTTGTAGATTTCTCCGTACATCACTCTTTATGTCTGGTTCAAACATGACTTTTAAATCACCCCAAAACACTCGTTCATGTTCATCTTCAGGCCTTGTATCACCATGCTTTGTTTTGACCAGCTTTTAAATAGTCTCTAAGTCTTCTTTATCAATATCCTGAAGCATCCTAATCATTGAAGAATATCTCTTAGAACTTCCATCTGATTTTATCAATTAATAATGTACCAATATTCCTTCTTTAAGAAGCTTGTATTCAACAATCATTGGTGGTTTGGTAGCAAGTGGTATAGCATCAATTGCTATTTCATCATCTTTTACTATCACCAAATGCTTTTTCAGCTTAGCTTCAACAGCTACTTCAACTTCTTTATGCTCATCGGTCTCTTTATCATCTTCCATTCTTTGTCTCTTTGAAGATTCTTGTTGTTGCTCTTTCCCTGATCTTTTCTTACCAAGTATCTTCTTTCTGCTGCCTTTAGCTTTCTCCTCATTACTTTCTGCCTTCTTTGACTTATCAGATTCCAGTTCATCCTATGTACCTTTAGAACTTTCTTCTATTTCCTTTTTGCTTTTAACTACCTCAGAATCCATAGGAATAAAAGTATTTACTCTCTTCATTTCATTATCAAATAACTTCTGGATCTCTTTATAGCTCTTGCTCTTTAACTAATTATGTTTGTATCCACCTATGTTTTTAAGATAGGTAGGCATTAGATTCCTCTTTGGTAGACATTAGATTCCTCTTTTATGCTTTAGTTGGTGGCTTTCTTCTTTTCTCTTCAGCTCTAAAAATTGCAAAGTGTTTCTTTCTTTTGTTCATAAGCTCTACAAATAGTCTTGATCTTTCTTTAATAGTTATCTCTCCTTGCTCATCTGTTTTCTCTGCAATTCCATCATAGCTGGTGTATTATCCATGACTCAATTCAAAAGCTATGTTGGCTTCTGGCTTCTTCTTCCTTTTTCCTTGTAAGCCTTTCTTTTTCTATAAGTTCAGCCTCCAACTAAGCTTGAAGATTTCTTACCAAATCTTCATTAAGAGCAACTTGATCTTTCCTTTTCAGAGGTACTTCAGGCTCAATCATGATTGCTTTGCCTTTGTCTTTAATCTTTGAAGGTTGTGATTCTTGTGGAGTTCTGAATTCACTTAGCTTATGTACTACAACCCCTCTAGCCTTTGGTCTTGTAGTTGTTGTTGTTGTAGCAGCAGTAGTAACAACTTTAGGTTTAGCTTCTTTGATTTGAATATGTATCTGAGCCAAAGTTATTTCTTCAATAGTTGTAGGGGTAGCACTATCTTCAACACTAGTATTTACCTCTCTTTCTTTTGCACTCTGCTTTTGTTTCTCACCAACTAGCATATCCACAACTACCTCATCACCATGAAGTTCATTTGTAACAAACATTTTTGCATCATCTGACCTCCCCTGGGTATCATCAACTAAAGAAACATCAACTAGCATATCCACAACTACCTCATCACCATGAAGTTCATTTGTATCAAACATTTCTG
This sequence comes from Tanacetum coccineum, assembly GCA_026074375.1. Lineage (NCBI taxonomy): Eukaryota > Viridiplantae > Streptophyta > Magnoliopsida > Asterales > Asteraceae > Tanacetum > Tanacetum coccineum. The sequence goes on from BQNB010070446.1 coordinate 14,608, forward strand.
CATCATCTGACCTCCCATGTGTATCATCAACTAAAGAAACATCAGCATCCTTATCAATGTCTTCAATACTCCTCCCCTGTTTGGATGCATCTTCATGATCACCCAAACTATCTTTATCCTCAGAGGATTTAACTCTTCTAGGCATACCAATTTTCCTTAGTCTTTTTAATCCTATAGTTCTTGATTTCTTTTTCTTTTCCAACTTCTGGACCCTCTTCTTTAAATCAGCAATCTCCTTTTCTTGAGCATCCTTTGCCTTCTCCAAATCAAGAACCTGTTTTTGTAAGTTAGTACACAAAATCATCAATTCTGTTAGTTGCATGCTATCCTCATCACTAAGAGGTGGATCATTAGAAGGTGTAGGAACATTGTCATCTTGTTGTGTCTCCTCTTGAGTAACTGCAGTGTCCTTCCTCTGTTTCCTCCTAGACTGTTTCTTCTAAGATTTAGAGGATGATGGTTGAGTAGTAATAGGTGTCTGGTTAGAATCAGTAGGAATGCCTGAATCTACACCCTCATCTTGAGTAGCCTAAACCATCATTGTTGCAAACAGGGGTGTTACTCTTCCAGAAAAATCATTTCCTTCTCACCTCATATTGGCAAAGATTTTCTTTGTGTGTGAAGGGTTAACATAAATCTTCTTGTGATGTGACATATCACCAAGCTGTTGATTAATGAAAAATTGTAGAAATCATGGATACATAAAAAATTTAACCCCTCCATCTAAATGTTTTACCATAGCATCAAAAATGTACTTAGATAGATTAAATTTTTTGTTTTTAGCCAAGCATATGATTAAATAGGCCATTGTACTACTGAATTCGTTCCATGCAGTGGAATTGGCAGTAAGGCATTGGGTAATGGTATGAATTAAGAACTTCCATTATGGAGAAAAGAAAGCTTTATAAAATGTAAGCTTTTGAGAAGGTTTTTCATACCCTATTATTGCCAGTTCTTCAAAAATTGTAGCAGTTGGCAAACAATCAGTACCTCCTGCATCTTCCAAGTGAAGATCACTTCTAATGCTTGTCTCCGTGATGATCACCTTCTTCTTATCAATTAGGGCTTGTAACTGACGTTCACCATTGATAGTGTTTGCCTTTGTCGTTGCCCAAAACTGTTCAATGCAAGATGTGTAGATAGTAGGATTGACAGTCAATGCATAACGAATCTGATTAGCATTCAGAAAATCAATAATCTCATGAAACCCATCACTTTTAGCGGGTTTTTCTAAGAATGCGACCATGTTGTGAGTGTCAAAAAAAGTTAGGGTTGACATTGTGTTGTATTTTGATGATCAAAGATGAAATTGAGTTAGGGTTTATGGTTAGAGAGTATTTGAATAATTGAAATCGAATAAAGAATCAAATGAAACCCTGAATCGAAGTATTTATAGAATCACCCTCAGCAACATTAACTTGAACTTTTTTGATCACAAACAATGTTAGACTCTTGCTTACTATTCTTAGAACCATAAGCTTTGAATTCAGGCTCTTTGAATTCATCAAGACCAGAATACGACAAATCAAGCTTTTTAGGTCGATTATAGATTAAAGGATGAGGTGGAGGAACTGCACTATACCCCAAACCCTTTTTACTTTTTTCAGTTATCTGACTCCCTAACAACTTGTCTAGGTCTTTTGAGGCTTTATCAAATTTCTCAATTTTAAATTCCATACCCTCTTTTTCTTGCTTAACTTTTTCAAACTCACTTTTAAGAACATTTATTTCATAATCTTTGCAAGCTACTTCTCTTTTAAACTGCAACTTCTTCACTAAAAAGAACCTCATTCTTTCTATATGTGATAAGTTGTTCTTCTAGAGTTGCTAAACCTCTTTTATAAGTAGCTGCTTTAAATTTAATTTGATTAAGCTTAACAATCAAATCATCACACTATTTTTTAAGAGTTTCATAGTTTTTCAGACAAGTTTTAGAGAAAGTTTTATCATTGTATACCTCAGAGTCTAAAAACATCATTAGAGCCATGTTTGTCTGAACTTGTTCTTCTGCCATGTCACTCCAGTCAAAACCTACACCATATATAGCCAACATTGCCTTTGAAGATGTGTCTTCATTGTTTTCATGCTCCTAGTGTTGTCTTGATTTCTGAATTGACCCTCTTTGTTCCTATGTGCAGATTTAAATTCCATGACTTCTAGATCAAAGATTCTCAAAGCAAAGGCTCTGATACTACTTGTTGATCCCAATCCTTGATCGATTCCTTAGCTTGTCTAAGGTTAAATTACCTGGATAAATCCAAAATAACTTGTTATAGAAACTTTGTATGTATACTAAAGTGTATGCGGAATCTACACCTTAATAACTAGAAGTATAATGAATAGAACAATAATTGTGAATTAACATAAGAACAATGATATTCAACAAGGTGTTTCTTCGTTAATAACCAAATGTTCCTAACAGCCCCAATTCTAGATGATCAATTCTAGAACGTGTTATTAAACTATAACAAGGAATCAAAGATCCTTGAGGCTGAAACACACAAATTCTAGGCGTCCACTTAGAGGACTTGACACCTAGAACACACACACTTTTTTGGTGTTTACATCTTGACACACAAAAAACTATATCTAGGGATCTCTTTATATAGTAGAGTCCATCTAGATTTACAAGGGAAAATATAATTGTATAAGGAAACTAAATCTTTTAATTTTAATAAAAACTTCATATTTCTTCAAGAATCATATCTTTTGGAATCTTTTATCTTTTGTAGAATATCCTCCACCAGCTTGTAGAATTCCATAATTGTCATTTAAGTCCCTCTTGTTTCCTTTTCATTCATTGTTTTGTCTTATCAACTCAAAATATATTTCCCAACAATCTTCCCCTAGTTGATAATGACAAAACCAAATAAGCACAAACTTCCCCTGAAGTTAATATATGAATGAAACATACTTCCCTTTAATCCATGCAATTCCACCAAGGATCTGCAGTACTAATAAATATAAGCAGTAGTAACATTAATACTACCAGTACTAACTTATACTTTATAGTAGTAACTAGCAGTAGTTACTTTATACTACCAGTACTAACTACTTAGCATAATTTTCATTAGTAATCACCACAATACAAGTTATGCTTGACAGCACTAATGTATACCTGAGGCAACCATTAACCTAAGAATCATCTTGAAGTCTTTAAGTCCCAACAATCCTCCCCTAAACTTGTTGTTCATCATATGAATCTTCAAGTTTCTTTATTAAAAGCCCTCATCACTATCAGGAAGATGCATTCAAACTTTTTATTGACCCTTTTGCTGCTTTACCATTAGCTTAAGTAATTGATAGCAAATCTCATTCCAATAATCAGCTTGAAGTTTCTTGTTTAGCATATTTGTGATTGTTATTGGTGTGAGGGGATATCTCTTTTCAACTAACATAAAGATATGCATATTTCTGGTTCAAACATTCTTTTAATCACCCTACAACACACTTTCATTTCATCTTCATGCCTGTATACCTGCTTTGTTTGACCAACCTTCCATGAGTCTTTAAGTCTTCTCTGTCAATACCCTAAAGCATCCTAATCATAGAAGAATATCTCTTGGAACTTCCATCAGCTCTTATCAATTGATAATGTCATATTATTCCTTCTTTAATAATCTTGTATTCAACAATCACTGATGGTTTGGTAGCAAGTGGTATAGCATCAATTTCTATATCATCATCTTTGACTATCACCAAATGCTTTTTCAGCTCAGCTTCATATCTTCTTCAACTTCTTCATTCTCATCAGTCTTTTGCTTCTTAGACTCATCAGATTCCAGTTTATCTCCTGCTCTCTTTGCACTACTATCTTGTGCAATTTCTGTCTTCTTAGAACTGCTTTCATCCTTCTTTCCACTAATTTCTTGAGCTTCTGAATTCATAGCCACAAAAGAATTTACTCTCTTCATCTCCTTGTCAAACAGCTTTTGGATTTCAATCATAACTTCTGCCCTTTAGCAGTGTTGTGTTATGCTTCCACCCATATGCTTAAGATAGATAGACATTTGATTTCTCTTTTATGCCTTGGTAAGGAGTATATTTCTCTTCTTCGTGCTCTAATGTACAAAATGATTTCTACGCTCTCCATGAATTCCATAAATAGTTTTGCCTTCCTTTTATTTGTCAACTCCTCTTGCTCTCTTGTTTGGAGTCTCTCAGCTAGCAATCTATCAGCCTCCTTCATAGCTTGTGTATTTTCCCATGATTCAATCAAAGCTATGTTGGCTTCTTCTTCCTTTTTCCTTGCCATCTTCTCTTCTTCTATAAGTTCAGCTTGCAACTAAGCTTCAAGTTTTCTTGCCATTTCTTCAACACGTGCAACTTGATCTTCCCTTTTCAAGGTACTTAGGCTCAGTCATTATATGCTTGCCTTTGACTTTAGTCTTTGAAGGTTGTGAATGCTTGTGGAGATGAGTTGTAGTTTCTGAATTCACTTGGCTTCTTAACTACAACCCTCTAACCTGGCTTGTAGTTTTGTTGTAGCACAATAGTAATAGCTTCGGTTACTGCTTGATTTAATAAGAGTTTGAGCCAAAGTTAATTCATCAATAACTATTGTTGGAGCACTGGTAGGAGTAATTTCATCAATCTTAGCAGCAGTAACTCCTTCATCAGCAGTAGTAACTGGAATTGTAGGGGCAACACTATCTTCAACACCAGTACTAACCTCTCTTTCATCAATTTTTGCACTTTTCTCTTGTTTTTCACCAACTGCCATATCCACAATCACCTCATCACCATGAAGATCATTTGTATCAAACATTTTTGCATCATCTAACCTCCCCTGGGTTTCATCAACAATTTTTATCCTTCCCTGTTTGGATGCATCTTCTTGAGCACCCAAACTCTCTTTAGTCTCAGAGGATTCAACCCTACTAGATTCACTAACTTTCCTTAATCTTTGTAACCCTGTAGTTCTTGATTTCTTTTTCCTTTCCAACTTTTGGACCCTCTTCTTTAAACCAACAATCTCCTTTGCTTGAGCATCCTTTGCCTTCTCCAAATCAAGAACCTGTTTTTGTAAGTTGGTACACAAAATCATCAATTCTTTTAGTTACATTCAATCATCATCACTGAGAAGTGGATCATTAAAAGGTATAGGAACACTATCAATCCATGATGTGTTCTTCATCTTTAGGAAATTCATTTTTCCTCCCTTTTCTCCTAGACGCTTTCTTCTGAGGTCTAAAGATGAATGTTGAGCAGTAATGGGTGTCTGTTGAGAATCAGTAGGAATGCCTGAATCTATACCCTCATCTTGAGTAGCTTAAACCATCATTGTTGCAAACAGGGGTGTTACTCTTCCAGAAAAATCCTTTCCTTCTCTCTTCATATTGGCAAAGATTTTCTTTGTGTGGGAGGGATTAACATAAATCTTCTTGTGATGTGACATATCATCAAGCTGATTATTAAGAAACACTTGTACAAAGCGTGGATACATCAGAAATTTGACCCCTCCCTCTAAGTGCTTTACCATAGTATCAAAGATATACTTGGACAGATTAAATTTTTGGTTTGTGGCCAAGCATATGATTGTAGAGGCCTTTGTGCTACTGAATTCGTTCCATGCAGTGGACTTGGCACTAAGGCATTGTGTAATAGTATGAATTAAGAACTTCCATTGTGGAGAAAAGAAAGCTTTATAAAATGTAAGCCTTTGAGAAGTTTTTCCATCCTCCACCTTGCCACTCCATCAAAAGATATTAGCAGTTGGCAACAACCAATACCACCATCCCCACACCCCCAAACAAAAACCCCACCCCCACGCCGGGCATCTCTAAGTGAAATCACTTCTATGCTTGGACTCCGTGATGATCACCCTCTTTTATCAACTAGGGCTTGTAACTGACGTTCACCATTGACAGTGTTTGCCTTTACTGTTGCCCAAAACTGTTCAATGCAAGATGTGTAGAGTAGGATTAGACAGTTAAAGCTATAATGGAATTTGTTTAACATCAAAAAATCGATTAATTTCATAAACCCAAAACTTTTCACAGGTTTTTTCCCAGAATGCGACCAATATGTGATATCAGCAAAAGTTAGTTGACATGTTTTGTAGATTATATGATTAAAGAATGAAATTGAGTTAGGATCACGTTTAGAGAGTGTTTGACATTATTGAATCGAATAAACAATCTAATGAAAGAGATAATATATATTAGGGGGGTACCAACACTGAATCGAAGTATTTATAAAATCACCCTCAGCAGCAGGAACTTGAACTGGCAGCACTAAATGATGCCTAACAATATTAACTCAAACTAACAGCACTATCGTATGCCTAACATCATTAACTTAAACCGGCAACAGTAACTCAACCGCATCAACATGATCTTAGCAGCACTAAGGTATACCAGTAGTAGAAATTTTATGCTTAGCAATATTAAGTTGTATCACTAGTATTAACCTGAGGCTAACAGCAGTAAGTTTGAGCTACGAGCATTAATGTTCAATTTCATTCCAAAAAGGACTTCTATCATCAGTTAGTTCTTTTCACAAGCTCCCTTTCTGTTTTTATGCTCATAATATCTCTCAATTCATTTTGCTCACAAAATCACTCTTTTTTTTTATTCACACATCTCTCTTTCTGTTTTTCAACTCACAATTTCTCTCTTTTCTTTTCCTCACTATTTCACACAGACTTTGTACACTTTGCCATCAATTCCAATAGTTTCATACTGTCCTCCCCACTTCCAAGTGTGTAACCTCTTGAGAGAGGTGGATCACTGGACTATTTAGATGTAGTCTCAAACCTAGTTTGAGCATCTACACCCCCCAATATGGTATCTTGGCACCTAGGATCACTACCTGAACCAATTCCCTAAGGACTTAATCCATTAAGTGTTGCCATGATGGGTATTATTGTTGTTACCACTGTCCTGCTCTGCTTCTAAGCTAGAAGCAGTAGTGGCAGCCCTTTCCATTCTGTCACCCAACTCCTTATGGACAACCTCATCACCAACCTTTATAGGGGGGCCACTAGACTGAGGTATCTTCGTGTCCCGACCTCTTTTGACATGCCTAGATGTTTTTGATTCTTTTTAACACACTTTTGATATTACATATCCTTCCATCCATGCTTTGACTGTATATTGAAATAAGTAGCCTCCCCTCAAACAATGCTTTAAAGGGTAAGTATTTACTCAATAGTTGTAACCTTGGCTCTTATGACATCCAACAGTACTATCTATTGCCTGCAGTATTAATTTTCTCCCTAGCAGTATTAAGAGATATCTAACAGTATTAACTCTATCTTCAATAATTATACAAAAACATGCCTCTATTCATCACAAGCACACTAGAAAAGACTAGATAGACATGTGAGAATTCATGAGGATCCATATTTATGCATAACCCATGAATAAAAGTTAAAAACTGTTATTCAAACATTAACTACCTCTAAAACAATACTTCAGAGGTGAAGCATTCAACATCAGGTATTCAATATGCTTAACCTGCAGGTGTTAGTCCATAGCAAAAAATACACAATCTAAAGTATTTTCTTCTTAACAACGTTAAGTATGACTAACAATTTTAACAAGCAGTTCAATTTTATTTTTCTTGCATTGTATTCAAATTCCTATTCTAAAGCTTTTTATATAAGCATTTTACTTTTAAGGCAATGTACTTTTAAGAATATTCAATAAAAGTGAAGTTTCATTATTCCTTTTTCATTACTGTTTCACAATTGTTAAGCTTTTGGATGATAAGCCAATTGGGATGGCTTAGGCATTGTTTGGTTTATGACTAACGGTGGTTTAGTCTTTGGGACTAACGGTCTAAAATCTCCAAGGACTGAGTGTTGTAAAAGGTTTTAACAGATTATGTTTAACGGCAATAGGGCTTCATTTCGTTGGACCGGATTTATGGATTTGGATTTAGGTTTATAAGGTTTTACGTATAGATGGTTAATGGGATAACTCGACCCATTTAACTTGTTATGGGGTAGGGCCCATTAAGATGAATAAGCCTTCGGCTTAGTCTTTTCTACGCTCTTTCTAATCCTGTGCTCGATTGTTGTGTTGTTTTTCCCGATTTACTGAATTTGCCTCGTTTACCAAGAACCAGAAATTAGATTCCTTCAATATTATTAGATCAATAATACGAGTACTCTTTACTAGTACTAGGGTTTACAACCTTGAAGCTTTTCTAAATCGACTTGACAACTATGAAAACTTGTATCTCAACTAATGCCCTAGAGCCTCCTTTTATAGACTAAGGAGTCCTAGTCGGCTTACAACATATACTAAAGATAAACATAAACTTATAGAATATTTTGATACAATCTATTCTATAATTATCTTCTAATCTTCATCTCCAAGTAATCCTTATCACTTACTCTTATTATCCTCTGACAGTAGAAATTCTTCTAACAGTTGTAATCCAGTAGCATAAACTTTTTGTACCAGCAGCACTAATAAACATAAGCAGTAGTAACATTAGTACTAGCAGTACTAATATATACTAACAGTAGTAACTATGTACTAGCAGTCTCAACTTTACCACTAGCAGCACTAACTACTTAGCATATATTTCAATCTTTAACTCTGAGCAGTCTTAACTTCAACAAGCAGTAGTAACTTAATACTAACAGTACTAACTTATACTAACACTAGTAACTTTATACTACCAGTACTAACTACTTAGCATAATTTTCATTAGTATCACCGACAATACTAAGTTATGCTTGACAGCACTAATGTATACCTGAGCAGCAGTAACTCTAAGAACCATCTTGAAGTCTTTAAGTCCCAACAATCCTCCCCTAAACTTGTTGTTCATCATATGAATCTTCAAGTTTCTTTATTAAAAGCCCTCATCACTATCAGGAAGATGCATTCAAACTTTTTATTGACCCTTTTACTGCTTTACCATTAGCTTAAGTAATTGATAGCACATCTCATTCCAATAATCAGCTTGAAGTTTCTTGTTTAACATATTTGTGATTGTTATTGGTGTGAGGGGATATCTCTTTTCAACTAACATAAAGATGTGCACATTTCCAAACCTTACAAAGTGCACTCCACATGAATCAAACAACCTCTAAATAGTCACTTTGTATCCTTGTAGATTTCTCCATACAACACTCTTTATGTCTGGTTCAAACATGACTTTTAAATCACCCCACAAAGTCTTTCATGTTCATCTTTATGCCTTGTATTACCATGCTTTGTTTTGACCAACTTCCAAAGAGTCTCCAAGTCTCTTGTCAATACCCTGAAGCATCCTAACCATAAAAAGAAAATCTTTTGGAACTTCCATCAGCTCTTATCAGTTGATAATGTCCTATTATTCCTTCTTTAATGAGCTTGTATTCAATAATCATTGGTCGTTTGGTAGCAAGTGGAATAGCATTAATTGCTATATCATCATCTTTGACTATCACCATATGCTTTTTTAGCTCAGCTTCATTATCTACTTCAACTTCTTCATTCTCATCAGTCTTTTGCTTCTTAGACTTATAAGATTCCAGTTTATCTCATACTCTCTTTGCACAACCTACTTGTGTAATTTACGTCTTCTTAAACTGCTTTCCATCCTTCCTTTTCGTCACTTATTTCTTGAGCTTCTGAATCATATCCCCAGAAGAATTAACTCTCTTCATTTCCTTGTCCCAAAACAAAAAGCTTTTTTTTTTGGATTTCATCATATCTTATGCGCCTTTAGCTTGATTGAGTTTATGATCCACACCATATGCTTATGATAGAAAGACATTTGATTTTCCTCTTTGTACTTTTTAAGAAAAGGTCTATTTCTCTTTTCTTATGCTCTTAATGCAGCAAAATGTTTTCTCCTCCTCTCTATGAATTCCATAAATAGTTTTGCCTTCTCCTCATCTGTCAACTCCTCTTGTTCTCTTATTTGGAGTCTCTCAGCTAGCAATCTATTAGCCTCCATCATAGCTTGTGTATTTTGCCATGATTCAATCAAAGTTATGTTGGCTTTTTCTTCCTTTTTCTTGCCCATCTTCTCTTCTCTATCAGTTCAGCTGCAACAGAGCTTCAAGATTTTCATGTCCCCTCCCCCACCATTTCTTCATCAAGAGAAACTTGAGTCTTTCTTTTTCAAAGGTACTTCAGCTCACTCATATTGGGTTTTGCCTTTGTCCATAGTCCTTTGAGGTTGTGATCTTTGTGGAAAGATGTTGTTGTTTTGAATTCACTTGGCTCTTGAACTACAACCCCTCTAAACCTTGGTCTTGTAGTTGTTGTTGTAGCTGCAGTAGTAACAGATTTAGGTTTAGCTACTTAGATTTCAATAAGAGTTTGAGCCAAAGTTAGTTCATCAATAACTATTGTTGGAGCACTGGTAGGAGCAAATTCATCAATCTTGGCAGTAGTAACTCCTTCATCAGCAGTAGTAATTGGGATTGTAGGGGCAGCACTATCTTCAACACCAGTACTAACCTCTCTTTCATCAATTTTTACACTTTTCTCGTGTTTCTCACAACAAGCCCATATCCACAATCACCTCATCACCATGAAGATCATTTATATCAAACATTTCTGCATCATCTAACCTCCCCTGGGTTTCATCAACAATTTTTATCCTCCCCTGTTTGGATGCATCTTCCTAAGCACCCAAACTCTCTTTAGCCTCAAAGGATTCAACCCTACTAGATTCACCAACTTTCCTTAATCTTTTTAACGTTGTAGTTCTTGATTTCTTTTTCATTTCCAACTTTTGGACCCTCTTCTTTAAACCAGCAATCTCCTTTGCTTGAGCATCCTTTGCCTTCTCCAAATTAAGAACCTGTTTTTGTAAGTTGGTACACAAAATCATCAATTTTGTTAGTTGCATTCTATCCTCACCACCGAGAAATAGATCATTAGAAGGTATAGGAACACTGTCATCATGATGTGTCTTATCTTGAGGAACTTCAGTTTCCTTCCTCTGTTTCCTCCTAGACTGCTTCTTTCGAGGTCTATAGGATGATGGTTGAGCAGTAATAGGTGTCTGTTGAATGCCTAAATCTACACCCTCATCTTGAGTAGCTTGAACCATCATTGTTGCAAACAAGGGTGTTACTCTTCCAGAAAAGTCCTTTCCTGCTCTCTTCATATATGCAAAGATTTTCTTATTTTTTGAGGGGTTAACATAAATCTTTTTGTGATGTGACATATCCTCAAGCTGTTGATTGATAAACACTTGTACAAATCGTGGATACATTAGAAATTTTACCCCTCCCTCTAAGTGCTTTACCATAGCATCAAAGATATACTTGGACAAATTAAAATTTCGGTTTGTGGCCAAGCATATGATTGCAGAGGCCATTGTGCTACTGAATTCGTTCCATGCAGTGGACTTGGCACTAAGGCATTGTGTAATAGTATGAATTAAGAACTTCCATTGTGGAGAAAAGAAAGCTTTATAAAATGTAAGCCTTTGAGAAGGTTTTTCATACCCCATCCTTGCCAGTTCTTCAAAGATAGTAGCAGTCGGCAAACAATCAATACCACCAGCATCTGCTAAGTGAAGATCACTTCTAATGCTTGACTCCGTGATGATCACCCTCTTTTTATCAACTAGGGCTTGTAACTGACGTTCACCATTGACAGTGTTTGCCTTTGTTGTTGCCCAAAACTGTTCAATGCAAGATGTGTAGATGGTAGGATTGACAGTTAAAGCATAATGAATTTGGTTAGCATTCAGAAAATTGATAATTTCATGAAACCCATCACTTTCAGCAGGTTTTTCCAAGAATGCGATCATGTTGTGGGTTTCAAGCAAAAGTTAGGGTTGACATTGTTTTGTGATTAGATGATTAAAGATGAAATTGAGTTAGGTTCAAGTTAGAGAGTGTTTGAATATTGAAACAAATAAAGAAATCAGAATGAAACCTGCAATCGAAGTATTAAAAAAAATCACCCTTAGCAGCAGGAACTTGAACTCGCAGCAGTAAATGATGCCTAACAGCATTAACTTAAACTGACAGCACTATCGTATGCCTAACAGCATTAACTTAACGGCACAGTACTCAACAGCACTCACACAAGCATTAGCAGCACAAAGAAATAACCAGCAGTAGAAATTTTTATGCTTAGCAGCAATAAAGTTTATATCACTAGTATTAACCTGAGGCTAACAGCAGTACATTTGAGCTACCAGCATTAATGTTCAATTTCATTCCAAAAAGGACTTCTATCATCAATTAGTTCTTCTCACAAGCTCTCTTTCTGTTTTTATGCTCATAATATCTCTCAATTCTTTTACTCACAAAATCACTCTTTTCTGTTTTTATTCACACATCTCTCTTTCTGTTTTTCAACTCATAATTTCTCTCTTTTCTTTTCCTCACTATTTCACACAGACTTTGTACACTTTGCCATCAATTCCAATAGTTTCATACTGTCCTCCCCACTTCCAAGTGTGTAACCTCTTGAGAGATGCGGATCACTGGACTATTTAGATGTAGTCTCAAACCTAGTTTGAGCATCTACCCCCCTAATATGGTATCTTGGCACCTAAGACCTCTACCTGGACCAATTCCCTAAGGACTTGATCCATTAATTGTTGCCATGGATTGCTTATGTTGTTACCACTGTCCTAGCTCAGTCTTCCAAAGCTAAACAGTAGTGGCAGCCCTTTCCATTCTGTCACCCAACTCTTTATGGACAGCCTCATCACCAACCTTTACCGAGGGACCACTAGACTGAGGTATCTTGGTGTCCCGACCTCTTTTGACATGCCTAGATGTTTTTGATTCTTTTTAACACACTTTTGATATTACATATCCTTCCATCCATGCTTTGACTGTATATTAAAATAAGTAGCCTCCCCTTAAACAATGCTTTAAGGGGTAAGTATTTGCTTAATAGTTGTAACCTTGGCTCTTATGACATCCAGCAGTACTATCTTTTGCCTGGCAGTACTTAATTTTCTTCCCTACCGTATTTAAGAGATATCTAACAGTATTATACTCTGTCTTCAATAATATACACAACATGCCTCTATTCATCACAAGCACACAAGAAAAGACTAGATAGACATGTGAGAATTCATGAGGATCCATATTTATGCATAACCCATGAATAAAAGTTAAAATCTGTTATTCAAAAACATTAACTACCTCTCAAACAATACTTCAGAGGTGAAGCATTCAAGATCAGGTATTCAATATGCTTAACCTGCAGGTGTTAGTCCATAGCCAAAAATACACAATCCAAAGTATTTTCTTCTTGACAGCATTAAGTATGACTAACAATTTTAACAAGCAGTTCAATTTTATTTTTCCTGCATTATAATCAATAAAAGTGAAGTTTCATTATTCCTTTTTCATTACTGTTTCACAATTGTTAAGCTTTTGGATGATAAGCCAATTAGGGATGGGCTTAGGGTTTGTTTGGTTTAAGGACTAACGGTGTTAGTCCTTGGGGACTAACGGTGTAAATCTCCAAGGACTGGTGGTGTAAAAGGTTTTAACAGGATTATTGTTAAGGCAATTAGGTTCATTTGGTTTGGACCGGATTTATGGATTTGGATTTAGGCTTATAAGGTTTTACGTATAGATGGTTAATGGGCTAACTCGACCCATTAACTTGGGTACGGGTTGGCCCATTAAGATGAATACGCCTTCGGCTTCGTCTTTTCCACGCTCTTTTCAATCCTGTGCTCGGTTTTTGTCCTGTTTTTGTCGATTTACTGAATTTGCCTTGTTTACCAAGAACCATAAATTAGATTCCTTCAATATTAGTAGATTAATAATACGAGTACTCTTTACTAGTACTAGGGTTTACAACCTTGAAGCTTTTCTAAATCGACTTGACAACTATGAAAAGTTGTATCTCAACTAATGCCCTAGAGGCTCCATTTATAGACTAAGGAGTCCTAGTCGGCTTACAACATATACTAAAGATAAACATAAACTTATAAAATATTTTGATACAATCTATTCTATAATTATCTTCTAATCTTCATCTCTAAGTAATCCTTATCTCTTTACTCATCTTTATCCTCTGACAGTAGCAATTCTTCTAACAGTTGTAATCCTGTAGCGTAAATTCTTTTTCTACCACAGCACAAAAAACATAAGCAGTAGTAACATTAGTACTAGCAGTACTAATATATACTAACAGTAGTAACTGTGTACTAGCAGTCTCAACTTTACCACTAGCAGCACTAACTACTTAGCATATATTTCAATCTTCAACTCTGAGCAGTGTTAACCTCAACAAGCAGCTGTAACTTAATACTAGCAGTACTAACTTATACTAACAGTAGTAACTAACAGTAGTAACTTTATACTACCAGTACTAACTACTTAGCATAATTTTCATTAGTATCACCACAGTACTAAGTTATGCTTGACAGCACTAATGTATACCTGAGCAGTAAAGTAACTCTAAAATCTCTTGAAGTCTTTAGTCCCAACATCTCCCCTAAACTTGTGTTTCATCATAAGAATCTTCAATGTTTCTTTATTAAAAGCCCTCATCACTATCAGGAAGACATTCAAACTTATTATTAACCCTTTTGCTGCTTTACCATAGCTTAAGTAATTGATAGCACATCTCATTCCAATAATCAGCTTGAAGTTTCTTGTTTAGCATATTTGTGATTGTTATTGTGTGAGGGGAATCTCTTTTAAACTGCACAATTATCCAAACATTACAAAAGTGCACTCCACATAATCAAACAACTTCCAAATAGACACTGTGGGATCCTTGTAGATTTCTCACATACAACAATCATGTAGTCTGGTTCAAACATGACTTTTAAATCACCCCACAACACTCTTTCATGTTCATCAGGCCTTGTATTACCATGCTTTGTTTTGACCAACTTCCAAAGAGTCTCCAAGTCTTCTCTGTCAATACCCTGAAGCATCCTAATCATAAAAGAATATCTCTTAGAACTTCCATCAGCTCTTATCAGTTGATAATGTCCTATTCTTCCTTCTTTAATGAGCTTGTATTCAACAATCATTGGTGGTTTAGTAGCAAGTGGAATAGCATCAATTGCTATATCATCATCTTTGACTATCACCATATGCATTTTCATCTCAGCTTCATTATCCACTCAACTCTTCATTCTTATCATCTTTTTGCTCTTAGACTTAATCAAATTTCCAGTTTATCTCCTGCTTTCTTTGCACTACTATCTTGTGTAATTTCTGTCTTCTTAGAACTGCTTTCATCCTTCTTTCCACTGATTTCATGAGCTTCTGAATTCATAGCCACAAAAGAATTTACTCTCTTCATTTTCTTGTCAAACAGCTTTTGGATTTCATCATAGCTTCTGCCCTTTAGCTGATTGTATTTATATCCACCCTTATTGCTTAAGAATAATTTAGACATTTGATTTCTCATGTACCTTGGTAGAGAGGTCTATTTCTTCTTTTCTTGTGCTCTTAATGCACAAATATGTATTTCTCCTCTTCTCCATGATATTCCATAAATGTTTTGCCTTATCCTCATCTGTCACCTCCTATGCTTCTCTTGTTTGGAGGTCTCTCACTACATCTAACAGCTCCATCATAGCTTGTTATTTTCCCCTGATTCAAATCAATTATGTGGCTTCTTCTCTTTTTCTTGCCATCTTCTCTTCTTCTATAAGTTTATCTTGCAATTGAGCTCAAGATTTCTTGCCATTCTTCATTAAGAGCAACTTGATCTTTCCTTTTCAAAGGTACTTCAGGCTCAATCATTATTGCTTTACCTTTGTCCTTAGTCTTTGAAGGTTATGATGCTTGTGGAGATGATGTTGTGGTTTTGAATTCACTTGGCTCTTGAACTATAACCCCTCTAGCCTTGGGTCTTGTAGTTGTTGTTGTAGCAGCAGTAGTAACAACTTTAGGTTTAGCTGCTTTGATTTCAATAAGAGTTTAAGCCAAAGTTAGTTCATCAGTAACTATTGTTGGAGCACTAGTAGGAGTAAATTCATCAATCTTGGCAGCAGTAACTCCTTCATCAACAGTAGTAACTGGGATTGTAGGGGCAACACTATCTTTAACACCAGTACTAACATCTCTTTCATCAATTTTTGCACTTTTCTCTTATTTCTCACCAACTGCCATATCCACAATCACCTCATCACCATGAAGATCATCTGTATCAAACATTTCTGCATCATCTAACCTCCCCTGGGTTTCATCAATAATTTTTATCCTCCCTTGTTTGGATGCATCTTCCTGAGCACCCAAACTCTCTTTAGCCTCAGAGGATTCAACCCTACTAGATTCACCAACTTTACTTAATCTTTTTAACCTTGTAGTTCTTGATTTCTTTTTCATTTCCAACTTTTGGACCCTTTTCTTTAAACCATAAATTTTACCCCTCCCTCTAAGTGCTTTACCATAGCATCAAAGATATACTTGGACAAATTAATTTTTTGGTTTGTGGGCCAAGCATATGATTGCAGAGGCCATTGTGCTACAAAATTCATTTCATACAGTGGACTTGGCACTATGGCATTGTGTAATAGTCTGAATTAAGCAATGAAGCATTGACTAGTCCATAGCAAACGGCTCATGGTAAAGACATATCAAATCCGTTGATGGCTGGTAGTTTGCCAAAAACTATAAAGCCAACTTAGTTGGATGTTGATGTGTAGCTGTGAAGAGAAGACAAAGACTAAAAGACAAAGTATGATCTGGTTTTTCAAAGAACATCAAACAGATCATCATTCAAGAGAAGCTAAGGACTTAAAGACATGATTGGATACAATTCTCAAAAGCCCAAACTAAAGATAACTGAAGAAACTTAAAGTTAACAAGTAAAGTTCAAGTTTAGGGGAGGACTGTTAGGAATTTTGTATAACAGACTTAATTCTGTTAGTATTATAGTTAGTTCTGCTAGTATAATAGTTAGTACTGGTAGAAGGATTATCATAGTTAGTACTGGTAGTGTTAAATAGATAATACTGCTTATGTAATAGTTAAGTCTGCTTACGCAGAAATTAGTTAAAGTTAAAGATATGTATGAGATATCTTAGGAAAGTTCTTTTATGATATTCAATATTTTTCTTCTTAGCATTATTGATTAGATTCCGCATAATCAATAGTGTTTACTCAGTGTTTCATTATTGTTGCTTTAGATTTATCTAAAGGAGCAAACTCTTTGCAAGCTGAAGGTTAAGATCTATTCAGTAAATCGATCCAACACCTAGCAACATTAACTTAAACTGACAGCACAAAGTTTTGCCTAACAGTAGTAAGTAACCCAATAACCTAAGACTAACAGCATTAAGTTTTAAGTTACCAGCACTAACATCAATTTCTTTCCAAAAAGGACTTCTATCATCAATTGATTCTTCTCACAAGCTCTCTTTCTATTTTTATGCTCATAATATCTCTCAATTCTTTTTGCTCACATAATCACTCATTTCTATTTTTATTCACACATCTCTCTTTCTATTTTTAAACTCACTTAATCTCTTAATTCTTTTGGCTCACCAAATCACTCTGTCTATTTTTATGCAACATATTTGATAGTTTTATACAAAGTTCCATCAATTCCATTAGTATCATACTGTCCTCCCCACTTCTACGTGTGTAACCTCTTGAGAGAGGTGGATCATAGGACTTTTTTAGATGTAGTCTCAAACCTAGTTTGAGCATCCACATCGCCCAATATTGTATCTTGGCATCTGGGACCACTACTTGAACTAATTTCCTAAGAACTTGATCCATTAAGTGTTGCCATAGATTGGGTCTTATTTGATGTTACCACTGTCTTGCTTTGCTTCTAAAATAGAAGCAGTAGTGGCAGCCCTTTTCATTCTGTCACCCAACTCCTTATGGACAGCCTCATCACCAACCTTTACAGGGGGACCACTAGACTGAGGTATCTTGGTGTCCCAACCTCTTTTGACATGCCTAGATGTTTTTGATTCTTTTTTTTAAAACACTTTTGATATTGCATATCCTTCCATTCATGCTTTGAATGTATAAATAAGTAGCCTCCCCTCAAATAATGCTTCAAGGGATAAAAATTTGCTCAACAGTTGTAACTTTGGCGCCCAACAGTACTAACTTTTGCCTGACAGTAGTAAATTTCTGCCTAGCAGTAGTAAGAGATATATAACAGTATTAACTTTGTCTTCAATAATTATACAACAACATGCCTCTATTCATCATAAGCACACTAGAAAAGACTAGATAGACATGTGAGAATTCATGAGGATCCATATTTATCCATAACCCATGAATAAAAGTTAAAAATTGTTATCCAAAACATTAACTTCCTCTCAAACATTACTTCAAAGGTGAAGCATTCAACATCAAGTATTCAAGATGCTTAACCAGCAGGTGTTAGTCCATAGCCAAAAATACATAATCCAAAGTATTTTCTTCTTGACAGCATTAAATATGACTAACAGTTTTAACAAACAGTTTTAAGTATAACTAGTAGTACTAATTATACTTATCAGTACTAATTGACAAGACTAACAGTATTAATCCTTTACAAAACTTTTACAAAAACATAAAGAGATGTAGACATTTAGGATTAAGCATTCCAATACTTGAGACCAAGTACTGAAACCTTCCAGCATCAAAACCTTTTGTAA
>BQNB010070447.1:0-33120 GCA_026074375.1 Tanacetum coccineum
AAATATTTGTTGCTCGATATGTTGAGTTTTTTTAGAATAGTCTCATATCACAAGAAGAAAGTGGGAATGTTGGGATTAAAAGTATTTTGATGTTTTTTTGGATTATTGCTGCTCTTGTTTGTTGTTAGTAGTGCTCAAGGCTAAGATTGCTCAGAGATAAGTTAATGCTGCTGAGGTTAATAAGTTAGTACTGCTCAGAGACTTCAAAGAAAATATGCTAAGTGTTTACTACTACTAGTACACAGTTAGTACTGCTAGTGAATATTAGTGCTGCTGATGAACTTCAAAGAAAAAATGCTAAGTAGTTACTACTGCTAGTATAAAGTTAAGACTGCTCAGCTGAAGTTAATGCTGCTAGTGAAAATATGTTTGAAGTTACTACTGCTAGTGAATATCAAGTTAATGCTGCTAGTTAGTACTGCTTATATGATATGTATTAGTTGTTTATAGAAAAGATTTTAGATACTTACGAAAGTATTGTAAGCCGACTAGGACTCCTTGGTGTATAAAAAGAGGTCCTAGGGCATAGAGTTTGATATACAACTAGACGTATAATTCATAGCTTCAAGGTATTTGTAACCCTAATACTTTGAGAGTATTCGTATTATTATCATTAATAATATTAGAGCTTATTTGTTGAATTGTATGTTTATTGAATTACTGTTTCATTGATAATTCTTCTTTATATTAAAGATTAAATTCCGTATAATCTTTAATACATTCAAACACAGTTTCTACTATAGTTGTGTTTGATTTATCTAATATAACTAATCCTTAAACAAGCTTAAGGAATTTGATCTATTGAAGTGGGATCAACTAGTGGCATCACAACTTGTTAAGAAGCTTTGAAAGAGAAGAACCTGTTTTTATACACAAGATC
Organism: Tanacetum coccineum; assembly: GCA_026074375.1. NCBI lineage: Eukaryota > Viridiplantae > Streptophyta > Magnoliopsida > Asterales > Asteraceae > Tanacetum > Tanacetum coccineum. The sequence goes on from BQNB010070447.1 coordinate 881, forward strand.
TTTTTTTAAAAGATATGAATCAAGATTCTACACACATGGTGGCTGCATCTAAAGTTCCCATGCTTAAACCTGGTGAGTATGAGATCTGGAGGATGAGGATTGAATAATATATCCAGATGATAGACTATGCACTATGGGAAGTCATAGATAATGGTGCAACCTTGCCAAAAACAACAACTATAGAAGGTGTTGTGATAGTGATGCCTATTACAACTGCTAAAGAAAAGGCTCAGAGAAGATTAGAGGTGAAAGCTAGAAGTACTTTAATGATAGGCATTCCTAATGTATATTAGTTAAAGTTTAACTCTATAAAGGATGCTATGAAGTTGCTGGAAGCTATTGAAAAGAGTTTTGGTGGGAATGCAGCTACAAGAAAGACTCAAAGGAATTTCTTAAAGCAACAATATGAAAACTTCACTGCTCCAAGCTTAGAGATGTTTGATCAAACTTTTGATAGACTTCAAAAGCTTGTGAGTCAGTTGGAGCTTTTAGATGAAAAGCTTTCACAAGAAGATGTTAATAAAAAATTATTAAGAAGTTTGACACCTGAGCGGAACACACATGCTGTTGTGTAGAGGAATAAAGCTGATTTGGAGATAATGAGCATGGGAGGAATCTCTACAACATTCACAAGTGTATTAACAAGAAGTTAAAGGGATGTCTATCTCAAGTTCAAGTACATGAGAACATTGGCTTTTTGGTGTCCTCATTCAAATTTAACAAACACATCTGCACTAATGAAGCAGTTAATATTGCTCATGGAGTTTCTACTGCTAGCACTCAAGTTAATGCTACTAACTCTACAAATATTGATAACTTGAGTGATGTTGTTATTTATGCATTATTTTCTAGTCAACCAAATAGTCCTCAACTTATACATGAGGACTTGCAACAAATCCATCTAGATGACATGGAAGAGATGGATTTGAGATGGAAAATAGCCATGTTGACTATGAGGGAAAAAAGGTTTTTGAAGAATCATACAGAAGTGAAGCTTACTGTTAATGGCAATGTATACAATTGGTTTGATAAGACCTATGGAGTGTCTATAACTGCCATAAAAGAGGGGACATTTTGCTAGGGAGTGGAGAGCTGCTAAGGAAGAAAAATCAAGACAACAAGAACAAAGGAAATGCTCAAGAAGGAGTGTGCCTATGGAAACATCTACTTCCACAACTTGGGTGTCATGTGATGGTCTTGATGGATATGACTGTGGTGATCAGGCAGATAAGGCTAATTATGCACTCATGGCTTCTCATTTTCAAGTCCTAACCAGAGTATCCAATATTCTATTTGTTAAAATCTTGTTTGGAACAATCATGAACTTCTTAAATCTCAAAATGGATCAACTATTAAAGATTTTAAAAAATCAGAGTTAATGGATCTAGGATATAAACAGGTTTAAAGTCTTGGAAGAAAAAAAACTGAAGTTGATAAAGCAAATGAGTCTAAGTATAAAAGGGCTTCAAATTTGAAATTCACAAAGAGAAAATAACAATTAGAGAAACTTAGGGAAGAAGCTTTAAACCATTCAAAAAGAAAAGAATGGGCATTTTTCAAGCTTAATGTAAAAAATTTAAAGATTCATCTAAAAGCTGAACTAGCTCATCGAGTGTCAGATAGTTGACAATGCAAGAAAGTTTAGGCTGAGGAAAAATATGATGCTATCCTCCACCTCCCTACATAGGAAATTTCATGCCTCCAACACTTTACTTGTCTTTTACTGGTTTAGATGAGTTTGTTAATGAGCATGTAGTTGAGAACAGTAAAGTTATGTATAGTAAAGAAGAACCTAAGGTAGTTAGGAAGAATGATGAAGCCCCAATTATTGAAGAATGGGTGTCAGATGATGAGGAAGAGGATGTGTCTCGGCATAAAACTGAAAAGAAAACAGTTTAGGCCTAGTATTGTTAAGAAAGAGTTTGTAAAATCTAAACAACAAGAAAAACTACTAGGAAAAATAATAAACAAGTTAAGCAACATAGGCAAAACACTCATAGTCCAAGAGGCAATCAAATAAATTGGAACAATATGATGTCTCAAAAACTAGGAAGCAATTTTGAGATGTTCAATAAGGCCTGTTATGTGTGAGGAAGCTTTGATCATTTGCAAGTTGATTGCAATTAGTATCAAAAACAGTTTCAAAATCAAAGGATGGTAAAACCTATTTGGAATAATTCTCAAAGGTGAATCATCAAAACTTTGATAAAAAGACTCACCCCTGTGCTAAAAAGAACTTATTTCCAAGAGCAGTACTAATGAAGTCTAGCTTAGTATCAATTAATACTGCTAGACAAGTTAATGTTGCTCACTCAAAAACAACAGTGAATGCTGCTAGACTAATGTCATATCTTTCTAAAACAATACATTTAACTGTTAAGAGGCCCATTCAAAAGAACACGGCATTTAAAAACAGTAATATTAATCAAAAGGTTAATACTGTTAGGGGTAAAAAATTTAATACTGCTAGGCCAAAAGCAGTAGTTAATGCTGTTAATGGAAATAATTTTAATGTTGTTAAGGCCTTAGCTTGTTGGGTTTGGAAACCAAAGCATAAAGTTTTAGACCATGTTTCTAAATACAACAGTGCATCAATCACCTTAAAAAAGTTTGATTATATTGATGCACAAAGCAGATCCAATTCAGTGATGGCTTGGTGTCCCAAAAGAAACTGGATTTTCCTATCTAATGTGCAGGTAATCCACAAAAATTGATTTACAAGATCAAGGAGTAATTGATAGTGGAATGCTACAAGAGCATATATCAGGGAACTGTCCTTATCTTACAGACTATAAAGAGATAGAATAGATATATAGTTGCTTTTATTGGAGAACCCTAAAGGTGCGAAAAATCACAGGAAAAAGAGTACCATTAAAACTGAAATCTAGATTATGAAAATGTTGTATCTTGGAGAGAGTTAAATGGTTAATCCACTTTAGTGTCACACAAATGTGTGTTAAAAATAAATATTGTTCTTTTATAATGAACGACTGAATTTATTGTTCTAATCTCCAAACTGTTTAAGTTTAATTGATGAAAGTCAAGTTTACTTAGCGTTCCTAGAAAGAACCTATTGTAACACCACCCCAAATTGGAGGTCAGCAAGATGGCAAATAATGTGTATCCGGGAGCATACATTACAAGATCAATAGCACAAAGATATGAGAACGGACCTCAAAAAAGTCGTCTTAAAATAAGATAACATTGGATTTATTGAAAATGTTTTATACAAGCACAAGGCTTAATATTTCAAACATTTTGAAAATAAAGATTCTAGATCATAACAATCGTCCCGAAATATAATGACTCCAAATCTTTATGCATGACACCCAAAAGACTATCCCAATGTATCTTGTGCACCTCGTGCATCATTGACCTGAGAAAAACATGCTTAAAACGTCAACATAAAGTTGGTGAATTCATAGGTTTATGTAAATGAAATGTAGGACCGAAAAGATTACAAGTGTATGAAAATAGCACATATCAAAACTTCACAAATGTAAATACGTTTCCCTAAGCTCCTGAAACCGAACACGACATGTAGAATTCAATATAAAAATTGCCGGGTACAAAAATGTTTTTGCCCCGATTGATGAATTTTCTTAACCCGCAACATCGGAATCCGACATGGTATACATCTGTTGGTTCACTCCGTGACTCCAGTGAGAGCTACTCACCCGGATGGGGATGTCAACCCTAATAGATCTATTTATAACATTCGCGCTCACATAAAGTAATGGACCAGTTTCATGATAATTAGGCCACAAAGAGTTATCAGCTACTTTAGGGCAAACACGTAACATGATAAAATTTACACTTACGTCCAAATTTGATCAAAACAACGCCATGTTTCTCACCCTAAAAGTTTGTAAATCATTGATATATTTAAAACATGGGGCTATGAACACCCCAAATATCACATTAATAAATGATAAAGCGTATAAGCAAGAAGTAGAGCAACAAAAAACGATGCAAAAGGCTTTATCCGCAACCTATGAATAAATAATACATATTCACTAGACGGAAAAACAATAATATAAATACTTGCAAATCTTGTCCCTAGTGTGTGCTTGATCTTTATTTAAAACAATGATAATTGAAAATAGTTTCCTGATTAAAAATGATCAACTTTATCGGGTCAACGTGGTCAAACCATAAGTATATAATTTACGACTTCAGACTTTTAAGAAACTAGGTCGTACATACTTTAAATTTTATAGTTTAGGCCACCCTTGGTGTAACACCCCCAAATGGTCGCCAGCGAATAAGAATCCGGTGCGTGTTTTAATCTCAATCCAATAACACAAGATGTATCGAAGAACGACCAAAAAAGTCGCGTATTTAAAAACTGATACATTTGGATTTAACAAAGAATTGTTACAAAAGCATAAGCAGAAAGCTTCACTTTGTCCACATGTTCAAAGAGTACAAAGATATCCTAGCCCATACAGTTTCAAAATGTGAATCTACAAAAAACCTTAATGCATGTATCCCAATCTAAACCACCAAAGAATCCCCTTGTACCATCTGCTGTACTGTCCCCAGAAAAACATTGCTTAAAAAACGTCACAGATAATGTTGGTGAATTCATAGGTTTGATATAATTATATCTTGTAGGACCACAATGATTTCCCAAGTTTATGGAATAAATCAACAGATGCAGACACATATAAATGAAATTACGTTGCCCTACAGCTCATGCCACTGAAGCTATTACATGTATGGCAATCCAAATTAAAGGCCTACATTGCCGTGGTATGTTCTAAGACCCGTCAACATCCTATATTCGACATGGTATAAGAAAACGTTCGTTTGTCCAGTGATAACTAGAATCACCAAATGGGTTTGACAAACCCAATAGATCTATAATAACTTCGCGCTCACCAATCCCGCAATTGCCATTCAAGATAATTGGTCTCATGTATGGGTTATCGCTACCTTAGGTAACATTTAATCATAACGATTAAACATAAACCACATGTGTCCAAATTTTAAAGCATATGCATGTTTTTCACCCAAAACTGTTGGATAAAACAAAAACATGTAAAACGTAGGCCTATGAAACTCACTAGAGTGAGTAATTCCAGAGTATATCACAAATAACGCGTTCACGCGAATCGATCAAATGCAACATAATTAAAGTAGTCGTATAAGCACTAATTACTTTAATACCCTACCAGCAATATGTTCTATATAACCCACCCCCCCTATAGCTTAATCAGCCATCTAAATGTTTTGAGTGAAAACAAGTTTTATAAAATAAAAAACTTTATAAACAAACTCGTTGGTAAAAACGACAGTAACTTTCACGTTTCTAACCGTTTTTTGCGTTTCTTATGCCCATCTTTTCGTAATAAACGGTGATTATCGATATTTGACATTTTTATAATAATGATCCCCTGATGAAACACAGATTAATTATTCCTGTTACACTATACATTAGTTTTTTTTAAATCGTATTGTGTTTCGTGGAAACCTGTAAACGTCGTATTTTATTTCGTTAAGCTACGTTTTTAAAACGATTCTTTCGATCACTATCACGTAATTGGAAAGTTTCTATAATATTATGAGTTACAAAAATAAAACTTTCTGACATGAAATATTATTTTATATTGTAAATAGTATATAAAATTATTTTTTATAAACTTTTATTACCGAAAACCCGCGAAATTCATAACCTTCTATTCTCTTCATCGTTATAAAATCGATAAATTGGCGATTCTTATCATTTTGAAATCAAAAAATGTGTTTTAGGTAATAAAAATGATCAAACTTGCTGTTTGATATCAATTTTATAAAAGTATGATTTTATAAACTTCCGTTAAATTAAGCGTATAACTCGTAATTAAACAGTAACTTATTCGTTATAAATAATCCGTTGACAAGTTTCTTCCTTTTCGAATCCGTCGTGAAATGTATTATCTTGAAAAAAATATATTATAAGTAATACATATACACGATTTGGACAGAAATTTTTTTCATGAACTTTGATAAGTCCATATTAACCCTTTTTCCATTATTTATACTACTTTTGTATTTCCACCACAAGTCTTAACACTTTAATATCTGTATGTATATATATATATAAATCTATATATATTTATAAAAGAATATATAAATAATAGATAATTAAGTCCATAGTCCAATCAATGTCCTTTTTTGTCCAACTACCAAATTCTTAATAATACTAAGTAGTTCATAACTTTTATATAATAAGATCCTTTTACCATAAGTTCATATGTAGCCCCATTTTTCCTATAAACCATAAGTTACATGTTTTCTTTATCAATGATATAACCCTCTCATTTTTAATGATCTTATAACCTCAATATAAGTCCATAATTAACCTTAACTTGTCTTATGTATTTCTTTAACTTGAAACATATTATGAAACCATAAAAACTCTAATTAACCCACAATTATTTTTACACCAAAACAACTTAATACAATATTTCCTCATCCTTTTTAGTATGATATAAGTAATAACACCACATGTATATAAGTATACAAAATGACAATTACAAATGAAAACTTCATTTTCATGAATAAAAACTTAAATGGTGATTCAACAAAAAATAGAAGATAAAAACGCATATCAATGAAAATTTACAAGATATAAAGGAGTTCCCTATAACCTTAGGATGTGTGAAGATGATGATAAACAAATGCTAAACCCTTGTTTAGCCCTAGAATCCAAGCTTGCACTTAAGAAAACCCTTGTTTTCTTAAATAAACCCTAGCTTCCTTTTACTTGATAATCACTTGAATATGGTTAGCCAATGTTTGGAAATACCTTAGAATATCTTAGGATGGATGTATATAAGTGTGTATGGGTTGTAGAAAAATTGCTATGGATTTGGTTGGGACTTGGTTTCAAGCCGTGGGCTTGTATGAGACCAAGAGAGGGTTTTTGTTTGATTTTTTATAAGTTTATAAGAGTTGGTGTGATGTATCTCAATGCATGCAAGTATAATAGATATAAGATTAGTCCAATAGACATAAAAGAAGGGTCTTAGGGGTTCCTTGTCAAGGTCTATGTCAAATAGTTGAAGAAATTTTAATACATGTTCCTAATAAGTTGAGGTTATCCCATGAAACTAAGAATGTGTTCCTTTAAATGATTTTTCTTGTATAACTTTGGTCCTATAACCGCCTAAAGAGTTAGTACAATAAATATTTATGTAATGTTTATGTTATTGGGCGTATAATGTAGGTATTGTTGAAGCGTAGAAAAGTTTTGGTGGTTTCAGGGAGTGCCTAAAACGCAATTATCGCGAAACGATTAGCACTTTACGTATGCCTGATAAAATAAAATGAACAAGTTAATAATTATCTCACAAATAATTAACTTAACCCATGCTTGATGTAAAACATTTAATTGTTTGATGCAGTTTAAATAATGAACTCTAATTTTAACCTTACTCATTTAACTTAATTCATGAAAACACAAGCAAACGCTACAAACACTAAAGAATAAGATAGTGAGATTTATCGACGTCATCTATGACTTTTGAAAACACCAGAGTGTTATACTATGGTTTGTCTCTGAAGATGTTAAATAAATTAGATGAACATTGACGTTTATTCCCCTCTTGAATTAAACTTAAACTTACCTTAAGATTTTAACATAAGGTGTCGTATAGTTTACAATTAAATTGAGTCTTCGTTCTTGACGTTATTAAAAGTAAAAGTACATTAAATCTCTGCTGAGTAGTCTACAAACTTCATTGAATAAAGATTCAGCTGGAACAACGTCGTTTGAGTATTTAAAAATGAGGCTAAATATGAGCAAGTCGCACGGCAGTTTTATACTTAGAAATATTTAAGTTATTTCCACTTATAATGTTTGTGTGGTCAGGGTTTTGAAATCAATTTGCGGTTTGAGTAAGACATAAACACATTTGTAAACTAGGCTGGCTAGTCTATATCGACCTTTTATTAGTTTAGTGAGTTGAGTTCGTTAAGTGGGTCAAAAATAGGTACAAAGTAAGGGTGTTCGAAAAAACCCGTGGTCGGCAGTATTAACTGCGTGCCAATAGTATTAACTCTTGGCAGTTAGTAAAAACATTGTGACCTTTATTGCGATCGCTACTCTTACCATATTTTGGATGATGTCTAATTTCTATATGAAAGCTTACTATGCAGACTGTAAAAGCCCCCCCATATCCCTTCCTAAATTATAAGTTTAAATGGGTTTCGAGGGTAGGCTAAAAATGGGCGTGCGTTATGTTTTGTATTAGTGTGCGCTGATGTTTGAACAATGTTTGGCCTCCACTTGTGACTTTGATACAAGTCGAACATTAAAAATTTTTGGGGCAAAACATAGGTCATATGTCCTACTTTTGATAATAATTAATTCGTTCTTATATGCTTTGTGTCTAGGGGTCGGGTAATGCACACCAAAAACTACATGCATGAGTTGAGTTTACTATAATATAACGTAACGTATTCATTTTGTTTCTAGCCAAGTAGTGAGCCCTAGCCACAACGTAGAGTAATGCTAACCTAATACACTCGCAATTATGGTCCAAGTTTTCATTAGAACTTCTTACAATTTTATAGGGCTTTACTTGTTTAAGATTTCGAACTACATCAGAAGGTAGCAAAAAGGTTTTTTTATCTTTAACAATTTGAGAAGCAAATAACTATAAAAACACAAACATTGAATAAATCGGTAATTAACTAAGAGTATATGCTCACAGAAATGCGAGTTGTCATGCGTGCAAGACATGACCAAATCGGAAAATCCTAATGCTTGAAAACTGCGTGACCCCAAACCAAAAGAAACCTATACTTTGGCCCTATACCAACTCGATACACCTCTTCTTGTTTGCTAAGACATGTAAACTAAACAGGAAACATCCCAAGTGTCGATTAAGGTTTAGGGTTTAGTCTAGGGTTTTTAGGGAATAATTGTAGGTGCAAAGGCTTTGTGTGTTGAAGTGTGGTCAAAAGCCAGAAATAAGAGAACAAGGAGACAATTGTTGAGAAAGTATGATTATGAGCCTGGTAGATTGTTATCTTTGTGTTTTTCTCTGAGTTTAAAAATAAGCAGGTAAGGTATTCTTATACCTCACATAGAGAGCATGTATAGTTTTTCATTCAAGAGTCACGTTTTCATGTTAGTCCATACATGGCAAAGCATCTTGTTACAGGGAATTAAAGGTGAATATTGTTTGAGAGTTGTATGAATTCAAGACGTTGGGAGTATAAACCAGGAAAAAGGAAGATTTATATCGCATGATTTGAGGGTTTACAAGGAAAAAGGGGTGTGGGTTTTTATCTGATGGGTTGGGGAGGGTAAAGGGGCTTTTAACCGAAGGTTTTAAGGTAAAGAGGTTATTTTAGGATGAGTTTATGTTATCCTTTCTTTGTTCTATTCGGCTGGGGTTCTTAAACCATGGGTGTACAAATTTATTTACTACATTGTAAATTATATGGACTCTATCCTAGTCTTTTTAGTTCTCTAGTGTATAAGGATTAAAGTTTTTGGTGTAATTTATTTGAATGTCTTTTATTTTCGATAGGATAGAATGAATGTTATTTTTGCCACTTTTCTTGTTGCATATGAAAATTAAATAGCGAGTATGGTGGACTTATGTAAAGCCTAGATGAGTGTATTTGACGTTTTCTAGCAAACGTTGAAATTTGGAGCTCACGCAAATTAACTAATGCGATTTAAATAGCTAACTACACGAATTAAGATAAAGTCTAAAATGAAATAGTGAAAGAAATTTAAAATGACAAAAGTACGGAGTCGTAATATGACCTAAAAACATGAGGTATTATAGTCTCCCCCGGTTAGATGAGCCTTGTCCTCAAGGCTTAAGACGTTGTAGTGGATGAAAATGCCCGATTTAAGAAGAGATGTGGGTATTTCTTTTTGAATGAATCTTCACGTTCCCATGTGAACTCAGGACCTCTCCTAGAGTTCCAGCGAACCTTAACGAGTGGTATACGGCTTCTCTTTAATCGTTTGATCTCCCGTTCCATAATTTCAATGGGCTCTTCCACAAATTAAAGTTTATCATCAATATGTAGTCCTTCTAACGGAACAACTAATGGTTCGTCGGAATAACATTTCTTCAAGTTGGACACATAAAATGTATTGTGAACCCTGCTCAATTCTTGAGGGAGTTTAAGCTTATATGCAACAAATCTAATCTTTTCCAACACTTTGAAAGGTCCAACATATCTAGGGTTTAACTTCCCCCATTTGCCAAAACGTATGACTCCTTCCCAAGGTGAAACCTTGAGGCAGTAAGCTCTATCCCCAACTTGACTCCCATCCGCTTATGCTTTAAGTCGGCTAAACTCTTTGTCGGTCCGGAGCAGCTTAAATAAAAATCCTTGCTTTATCTGGATGATTTTCTCGGTTGTTTCTTGAATTAAATCTGGACCGGTGAGTTGAGCTTCTCCGACCTCTGCCCAACAAACAGGTGAAACAACAACTTCCGACGTGAACAGTGCATCAAACCGTGCTATGCTTGATGCTAGCGTGATAACTATTGTTGTATGAAAACTCGACTAATGGCAAATGCTTAATCCAACCATTTCCAAAGTCGATCACGCAAGCACGTAGCATATTCTTAAGAGATTGGATGGTTCTCTCGCTTTGTCCATCAGTTTCTGGATGGTACACAGTACTCATATCCAAACTAGTACCCAAAGCCTTCTGAAGTGATCTCCAAAAATATGATGCGAACCTAGGGTCACAGTCACAGATGATTGAGACAGGTATCCCATGCCTCGCAACTACCTACTTTATGTACAAACTTGCCAGCTTCTCCATAGAGTCAGTTTCTCTCATTGGTGTAAATATTGCAGATTTAGTGAGTCGATCTACAATCACCCAAATAGTGTTATGACCATGCGGTGACTTAGGAAGCTTGGTGACAAAATCCATGGTGATATTGTCCCACTTCTATTCAGGTATCTTGGGTTGTACCAACAATCCTGATGGTCTTTGATGTTCAACTTTAACCTTGACACACATCAGACATTTGCTAACATAGGTGGCGATGTCGGCCTTCATATTGGGCCACCAATATAGCTTTTTCATGTCTTGATACATTTTGTCTGAACCTGGATGGACATAGTATTTTGATTTGTGGGAGTCGTGCATGATTACGGTCCTTAAATCGCCATAACAAGGTAACCAACTCCTGCCATGCAAGCATAAGGTTCCATTCGCAGGTGGTTCCAACTTCTCCTTTGGTAGATCCTTCCTGATCATACCTCCTACGTCTTCATTCTTGAGATTTTCTTGTTTCTGTGCCTCGGTCTAAGCATTCAAGATTTGTTTGGGAAGATCCAAGCCAATAGTCATAACTAAGGCTCGCACTCTTAATGGTTTACTTCGCTCTTTCCTGCTCAATGCATCAGCTACAACATTTGCTTTCCCTGGGTGATAACGAATCTCACAATCGTAATCACTGAGCAACTTTAACCAATGATGTTGCCTCATATTCAACTCCTTTTGGTCAAGTATGTGTTGTAAGCTCTTATGATCCGTGAACACCGTACATTTGGTTCCGTACAAGTAGTGTCTCCAAATTTTTAGAGCAAACACCACTGCACCAAGTTTCAAATCATGAGTAGCTTAATTTTTCCCATGGATCTTCAACTGACGTGATGCATAAGCAATCACCTTCTCGTTTTGCATAAATACCGCACCCAATCCTTTATGTGACGCATCGCAATAAACAATGAAGTTCTCAACTCCTTGAGGGAGAGATAAGATAGGTGCGCTACACAACTTAGTTTTCAACGTCTGAAAAGCTGCGTCTTGCTTGTCACCCCATTCGAAGGCGACTTTCTTCTGGGTAAGCTTGGTCATTGGCTTAGCAATTTTTGAAAATCTTTCTATGAATCTCCGATAATAATCGGCAAGACCTAAAAATTGACGAATCTCTGTTGGTGTTTTAGGAGACGCCCAATCTTTAATAGATTCGATCTTGGCAGGATGCACGTGAATGCCTTGACAGTCAATCACGTGACCGAGAAATTATACCTTAGGAATCCAAAATTCACATTTTGAAAACTTAGCATGTAACTCCTCCTTCTTAAGCAGTTCTAGAATTACCTTAAGGTGTTCTTCATGTTCCTCCTTGTCCTTTGAATAAATGAGTATATCGTCGATAAAGACAATTACAAACTTATCCAAGTATGGTTTGCACACTCGGTTCATGAGGTCCATGAATACCGCAGGTGCATTTGTCAAACCAAATGGCATCACTTGGAACTCGTAATGACCATACCGAGTCCTAAATGCCGTCTTTGGAATATCCTCTTCTCGTACTCTGAGTTGATGATAACCCGACCGCAAGTCTATCTTCGAATAAACACTAGATCCTTGTAGTTGATCAAACAAATCATCAATCCTTGGGAGAGGATAACGATTCTTCACCGTCAGTTTATTTAATTCCCGGTAGTCGATGCACATCCGGAATGATCCGTCCTTCTTTTTGACAAACAAGACCGGAGCTCCCCAAGGTGAGGAACTGGGTCTTATAAAGCCCTTGTCGGATAACTCTTGCAGTTGCTCCGACAATTCTTTCATTTCGGAAGGAGCCAATCGATAAGGTGCTCGTGCTACAGGTGCAGCACCAGGTACCAAATCGATCTGGAATTCCACTTGTCGAGTCGGTGGAAGACCCGGCAAATCTTTAGGAAATACCTCAGGAAAATCTTGAACGATTGGTACGTCTTCAAGTCGCTTCTCCCCCGACTTGTCTTCAATCTCCTTTGTAGTAACATGTGCCAAAAAGACATGATGTCCTTTCAACAAATATTTATGAGTTTTGGTGCATGAAATGATGTTCAAACGAGTCCCGTTTCCCTGATTACTTCCGTCACCATGGACAATTAGGGTTTCATTTCCCCAGGGAATACGAACGATCTTCTCGGCACAATCAATGACAGCATGGTATTTTGCCAACCAATCCATACCAACTATGACGTCAAAACTTCCAAGTTCTACGGGCATTAAGTTAATGTTGAAGGGATGATCTAAGAAGTTTAACGTACAACCCCGAATGATAGTGTTTATCCCAATTATTTTCCCGTCAGTGTTTATATCCCTATTAGACATCTCGTCAAATTTCCCTCCTGACGTCGGCTAGCTCAACATCGTAATAATGGTCTAGTGTAGTGGGTGTGAATATCAATCAAAAACTAAATTTTGTTGGAGATACAAAACTCCTATCGGTACCATATCAAACAGAATAGAAGCGCATAGCGTCGTTTAGTAGGAACGAACCCGAAACTGATGTTAGAGCTGGGTTTGGTATGTCCCCGGCATTGCCCACTCACATAAACCTTGCAGCTGCCTTGTTTGTTCCCACGTTGATTACCACGGTTTCCATTCTTCAACTTAGGGAAGTCCCTCTTGATGTGCTCTTGAACACCACACTCATAGCAAGTAACAGCATTTTGAGTTGCTCCGGAGTTCACATTTTTTGTTATTATTGTTTGGGCCGAACATCCTTAGTTAACGACCAAATGGCCGATCCTCTTACATTTGTTACACCTGGGAGCACATGGCCCTTTGTGGTGATAGTTGCATTTTGTACACAAGGGCAATGACCCAGTGTACTCCCTCTTCTCACCAGTCCCAGCAGTGTAAGCTCGCCTAGTGTTCTGTCTCTTGTTTTGTTGTTGGTACCCCTGATTGTTCCCAGCATTAAACTCTATCTTCCTCTTCTGCTCAGCTTGCCTTTCAGAAATAGTGATGAGTTTTTGGTCCATCTGATCATTGGCAAACTCGATTACCTCTTCCATTGTCTGGGGTCGATATGACATCACATTTCCCCGGATCATATCGGGAAGTCCACTAACATACTTCTCAACCTCATCTGATTCCTCAGGAAACATACGTCCACACATTAATGCAAGCTCTTAGAATCGCAGGGTGTAGCTCGGGATATCAGTACCTTTTTTACCTTTAGGTTCCAGAGTTCAATCTCCAACTTCTTAATCTCACCCCTTGGGCAGTATTTGACCGTCATCATCTTCTTCAATGCCTTCCAGTCCATGGCATAAGCAACATCTTGTGTAACCGCCTTCTTGTGGGAGTTCCACCAAGTAAGGGCATTCCCAATGAAAGTGCAAGTAGCAAACTTAACTTGGTTCTCTGGAGCACAGTTGCTATGATGGAACACTATTCCATCTTTTCAAACCAGTGGGATACACACAACTAACCCTTTATAGTACCCTTGAAGTTTAGTGGTGATAGTTCAAGGAATCTTTGTACGTACACTTCACGCGATGCTGCTTAGCCTCCTCTGGTTCAGTGCCAGATTTGTGGCTATCAATCGCCATGACCAAGCTGGGCGTTTCGAAGAGTGTCATGGTTAGCAAGTGCCACAGAAAGTCTGATCACGACCCAATTGGCTCAACACGGGCAGCAGTCATTTGGGGCAGCAGTCTGCAAGCAGCATGTAGCAGCGAGCAGCCCTTGCATCTTTTTGTTAAAGCAGCAGAGGTCTTTTTTGGTGCATAATTGTTCTAGATCACAGCAATAAAACACGTGAGTTTTCATAAATATCACAACATGACATGGGTAACAATATAGTAACATAAATCACATCACATAGTGATTTATATAACATTACTGGGATCACAACACATCACATAATTGAGATCAACATATCATAATCACAACAACCATATATAGTTGGAAAACAACATGGATAGTTTGAATGTTCGATATAAGAAATGGAAAATACAAGTCCTACTACCGTGCTAGCTGGGAATGAAACCCATAATACTTAGCCGGCTATAAATGATAGCTATGAACATGAAAATAAACCTAGGAACTACTACCGGTGCCCTCAGGAGCACCTGCACGAGCCTGCTCTCTAGCCTGAAGTGGTCGAATCCCGCCTAGAGCCATCGCCAAATGTCCCTGCAGTGATGAAACCTGTGCGGTCAGGGCCGCTATCTGTGACTCTTGTGCATTGATATGGTGATCCTGCATCCAAGTGTGAGTCCTGTATCCCTGAAGCTCATAGTGGATAGCCGAACTAAGTCCCATAGAGTGTGCTCAAGCCTCTCGAGAGACTAGAGCCTCCTGATCCAAGAGTCGGGCAGTCTCATAGTGGTACTGTCTATCATCGACCAATGCCTCAACCGTCTGATGTATCTGAGTCTGTCGATCCTGGGTATCCTTAATCACAGCATAGATGTCCTAGGTGTCCTGCTCTTGAGCTGTAGCAAGCTCAATCATCCTAGTGTTGACTCCCTCGAGGGTCACTGGTGCAACCTCCTCGGCAGTCTCTCTCGGGTCTACCCAAGTATCTTTGATCCCATAGCCGACAGCCTCGGCTCTCTGTCATCTGGCTTCGGCCTCTATAGTACCGATAAACCCATAATCTACCCTATGACCTCCAGTAGGTCTAGGGATAGCAGTCGAACTCTCCCCTACCTCATATCTTGATGCGGGAGTAGTAAGACATAACCTTTTATGAGGTGGTAGTTTGGCCTCGGGAATATCCTCCCTGCGGTCGACTGGTGGTATGAACAATGAGTCTGGTAGTGGTGCTAGTGGTGATGATGGTAGAGGTGGTAGTGGAGGTGATGGTAGTGGTAATGATGTGGTGGTAATGGTGATGAGGCTCTTAATCTATCCATGGCAGCTCTGAAGCCTGGGGATGTACGCACATGGTTAGGGCTACCATATGGGTAAGGTAATCTAGGAAATGGTGATGATGGAAGTGCGGGTGCAGCTAAACACCGAGCAAGGCGTTTCTCTGCAGTAGGTGGTGATAATGAGATGAGTGGTGATGGTGGTGGTGTAGGTAAGGCAAGGAGTCTCTCAACCTCCTCCTTATATGGCAATAGTACAGGTGTCTTGGGTCGGATAGATATCCTAGCTGTGGTACGATGTGCCGGTGGTGATGGTGGTGTAGGTGCGGGCTCATCAGCCTTAAGTACCTCTGTACCTGCTGAAGGAACAGGTTTCGTCTTATATCGTTTGTGCTTGTTTTTGCTTACAAAAAAATCACCCAAAACCACTCAGAAGTGCTCTGCCGCCCCGACGCACCTTTCTGCCGCCTGACTCTCCCCTCGTCGACCACGCTGCCGCCCGACAGGACTGCTCTGCCGGCCGTCAAAGAGAGTTCTGATAAAAAAAACTTTGTTAGTTAGTTAGTCAATTTACATATATAAAAATATATATATATAATTTTTTTTGTTCTTATTTAGTTTATTTTTTATTCTTATACATCGTTAGTCATTTGGTAAATTAGCTCACCCATTGCAACAAACTATAAGAGAGGTATAAGGCGGGTCATTCTGCTTCCCTAAAAAAGTCGGGTTTTTAATATGCTTCGCGCTGACCCGCTTCTCCGCTTCTTTGAGAACCATTGATAGGATGACGTTAACATTTTTTTAATAGTTATTAAGTTATTTTTCTTTTACGTCATATATAAAAAATTACAAAAAGATTTTTCTTTTAAAACGTTTTTATCTAGTTTATCTCTTTATATTTTTATGACGTTTTGAAAATCGCTCTATGTTTGTATAAACCCATGTTCTTGGGGTAAACATCTCGCTAGTCTCTTCCGCGAACTTAAACGTAAAATCAAAAAGAGGATTAAGTCTGAAAAGACACCGATCCTACCCCTCAAAGTCGAATCACCCATACCTCATGTCAAACAACCGTTCATCGAGGAACTTTTTGTCAAAACACCCAAGATCAAAAGATTGACGGAGAAATTCGAAACTCCGCCTGATTTTTCACACATAATTGTAACACCCCCAAATTGGGTCGCAGCGAAATAATGTGTATCCGGGAGCGTTACATTACAGATCAATAGCACAAGATATGAGAACGACCTCAAAAAGAGTCGTTTAAAATATGTTACATTGGATTTATTGAAATTGTTTGATACAAAGCACAAAGGCTTAAATAGTTCAACATTTAAAATAAAGATTCTAGATCATAACAATCGTCCCGAAATATAATGACTCCAAATCTTTATGCATGACACCCAAAAGACTATCCCAATGTATCTTATGCACCTCGTGCATCATTGACCTGAGAAAAACATGCTTAAAACGTCAACATAAAGTTGGTGAATTCATAGGTTTATGTAAATGAAATGTAGGACCGTAAGATTTCAAGTGTATGATAATGCAACATATGCAAACATCACAAATGTAATTACGTTTCCCTAAGCTCATGACACCGAAGCTCGACATGTATGAATGCAATATAAATATTGCCACATTGCCCGTGATGATGTTTTAACCCGCAACATCCGAATCCGACATGGTATACATCCGTTGGTTCACTCCGTGACACCAGTGAGAGCTACTCACCCGGATGGGGATGTCAACCCCAATAGATCTATTTATAACATTCGCGCTCACACAAAGTAATTGACAGTTCATGATAATGGGCTCAAAGGGTTATCGCTACTTAGGCAAACACGTAATCATGGTAAAATGTACACTTACGTCCAATTTGTAAAAACAAAGCATGTTTCTCACCCCAAAAGTTGTAAATCATTGATATAGTAAAACATGGGGCTATGAACTCACATTAAGTAATGATAACGTAGGAGCAAAGCAGTAGCACGAAAAATGATGCAAAAGGCTTTATCCGCAACCTATGAATAAATAATACATATTCACTAAACGGAAAAATAATAATATAAATACTTGCAATCTTGTCCCTAGTGTGTGCTTGATCTTTATTTAAAATAATGATAATTGAAAGTAGTTTCTTGACTAAAAATGATCAACTTTATCGGGTCAACGTGGTCAAACCATAAGTATATAATTTACGACTTTAGACTTTTAAGAAACTAGGTCGTACATACTTTAAATTTTTAGTTTAGGTCAGCCCTTGGTTTGGTCTCTAAGTGCGTTAAATAATTAGATGAAACATTGACGTTTTCCTTTTGAATTAAACTTATAACTTACTAAGTTTTAACATAAGGTGTCGTAGAGTTTTACAATTAAATTATGTCTTCGTTATTTGACGGTATTAAAAAGTAAAAGTACATTTGAAATCTCCGCTGAGTAGTCTACAACTTTCATTTAATAAGTTTCGGCTGAACACGTCGTTTGAGTATTTAAAAATGAGGCTAAATATGAGCAAGTCGCACGGCAGTTTTATACTTAGAAATATTTAAGTTATTTCCACTTCTAATGTTTGCGTGGTCAGGGTTTTGAAATCAATTTGCGGCTTCGTTACTTAGCGTTGGAGCAAGACATAAACACATTTGTAAACTAGGTTGGCTGGTCTATATCGACCTTTTATTAGTTTAGTGAGTTGAGTTCGTTAAGTGGGTCGAAAATGGGTACAAAGTAAGGGGTGTCGAACCCGTGGTCGGCAGTATTAACTGCGTGCCAATAGTATTAACTGCGTGGCAGCAATACTAACTTTGGACCATGATTGCAAGTTTGCCTCTTAACCATTTTTGATGATTTAAATTTCTATACGAAGCTTACTATGCCGACTGTAAAATGCCCCCCATTCCCGTCCTAAATTCTGAGTTTAAATGGGTCGAAGGTGAGGCTAAAAATGGGCGTGCGCTATGTTTTCTATCAGCGTGCGCTGATGTTTGAACAATGTTTGGCCTCCACTTGTGACTTCGATACAAGTCGAACATTAATAATTTTTGGGGCAAAACGCAGGTCATATGTCCTACTTTTGATAATAATTAATTCGTTCTTATATGCTTTGTGTCTAGGGGTCGGGTAATGCACACCAAAAACTACACGCATGAGTTGAGTTTACTATAATATAACGTAACGTATTCATTTTGTTTCTAGCCAAGTAGTGAGCCCTAGCCACAACGTAGGAGTATGCTAACCTAATACTCTCGCAATTATGTCCAAGTTTCATTAACTTCTTACAAGTTTTACGGGGTTTTACTTGTTTATTCGAACTACATCAGAAGGTGGCAAAAAGGTGTTTTATCTTTAACAGATTTAAGCACACAACTATGAACACAAACATTGAATAAAATAGGTAATTAACAAAGAGTGTTTGCTCACAGAAAATGCGAGGTTGCGTGCGTGCAAGACTTGACCAAATCGAGAAAACCCTAAGTGCTTGAAAACTTGCGTGACCCCAAACCAAAGGAAACCCTAACTTTGCCCTACACCAACTCGATAACTCTTCTTGTTTGCTGAGACTTTGAACCAAACAGGAAACTCCAAAGTGTCAAATACGGTTTAGGGATAAGAGAACAAGGAGAACAATTGTGGAGAAAGTATGATTATGAGCCTGGTAGTATTGTGTTTTCTTTGTGTTTTTCTTCTGAGTTTGAAGAGTAGCAGGTAAGGTGTTCTTATACTAAAATAGGAGAGCATGTATAGTGTTTCATTCAAGAGTCACGTTTTCATGTTAGTCCATACATGGCAAAGCATCTTGTTACATGGAATTAAAGGTGACTACTGTTTGAGAGTTGTATGAATTCAAGACGCTAGGAGTATAAACCAGGAAAAAGGAAGATTTATATCACATGATTTAAGGGTTTACAAGGAAAAAGTGGTGTGGGTTTTTATCTGATGGGTTGATAAAGGTAATGGGGCTTTTAACCAAAGGTTTTAAGGTAAAGAGGTTATTTTAGGATGAGTTTATGTTATCCTTTCTTTGTTCTATTCGGCTAGGGTTCTTATACCATGGGTGTACAAATTTATTTACTACATTGTAAATTATATGGACTCTATCCTAGTCTTTTTAGTTCTCTAATGTATAAGGATTAAAGTTTTTGGTGTAATCTATTTGAATGTCTTTTATTTTTGATAGGATAGAATGAATGTGATTTTTGCCACTTTTCTTGTCGCGTATGTAAATTAAATAGCGAGTATGATGGACTTATGTAAAGCCTTAATGAGTGTATTTGACGTTTTGTAGCAAACGTTGAATTTTTGAGCTCACGCGATTTAACTAATGTGATTTAAATGGCTAACTACGCGAATTAAGATAAAGTCTAAAATGAAATAGTACAACAAATTTAAAATGACGAAAGTACGGAGTCGTAATATGACCTAAAAAACACGAGGTGTTATAAAAATGAATATATATATATATATATATATATATATATACATATATATATATATATACATATATATATATATACATATATATATATATACATATACATATACATATATATACATATACATATACATATATATACATATACATATACATATATATAACCTCCTTTGTTGTGAAAACATATTCATTTCATGTGTACAGACTAAAACTAAAGGTAGTAAATGAATACCATTAAGATATCAGTGAAATTTTGTAATCTGATATGACGATCTCCTAATAAGGAGTACCAAGTACGAATTTGTTAAAATATATAGTCTTATCCTGGTAAAATATTTTAGGAACTGATCTTATTATATTTCCATTCTTGTTTCTTTGTTGTTTTAGGTTTTGGTTAAAGATGAGTATTGATAGAAAGTTGAAGGGCTGATTGTGTCAAAACTTGATTCCCTCTAGCTGTCAAGGCTCCTATATAAGCTGGTCAAACCAGCTTATTTTACTATCTCTGCCTCTCATCTCTTTCGATACTCTCTCTCAAATATTATAACCCTAAAACCTGTATAGATCATCTTGATCTTATTGTTCTGTTTCTTATTCTTGTGATATAACTATTATCACCTAGATAATAGATACACACCTGTGTAGCAGTGGTGAATTTTGATTGTGATTTGGTATTTCTGATTAAAATCAGAATTATATTATTTTGATATTCAAATTGAGATTTGGGTTAATAAAAGTGATCAGATTCATATTTTCTTCATGGTATCAGAGCCAGGTTGCTCTGAAATCGTTTTCTAAAAAAACTACGGTTTCACAAAAATGGGTTTTTTTTAATTAATCAGTTTTTCATTCAATCAAATCAGTTGTGTTGTTAGATCTGTGATTTAATTTTACAGATCTATAATTATTTTGTAAAAAATCTAATTTTGAGAAATTAGGGTTTTGATATTATTTGGGGGTTCTAAGATATTTGGTGATTTATTGGTGATTAAGATTGTTTAATCATCTATTCTTGGTTAATCCTTGAAAATCTAGGATGTTTCCCTAATTTTGATAAATTAGGGTTTGTGGATCTTGGCTATCGGGTTATTGGCTTGTTGCTGAAAATATGTTATCTCTCTTGACTAAGTGAATTAAGAGAGTAGTCGGTTTGGGTTTGATATGATTTTTGCTGCTTATTCTTGAAAGCACTATAACGCCTCTTTAACTCTCTCTTTTTCATTTTTTTTTGAGAAGTTGATTGTTGTTGGGGGCTTGTTATTCTGTTTTTTGTTATTTGTTGTGTCTGTCAGCCCTTGATCTGCCACCTTGAGTGGTGTGAAAGTCTGGGAACTTTTCTCTTCTTTATCTCTATTGTTTAATCTTCTTTGTTGATTAATCATGTCTGTTCATAATTCGGTTCATAATTCTGATAATGGTGATGACTATGTTGAGGATCCAGTTACCTTGATAAGTAGACTGGATATAAGTGACCCTTTGCATTTACACCCTAATGATTCTACTGCTCTTACTATTTTTTCAATAAAACTAAAAGGAACTGAAAATTATCAAGTATGGTCTTGTGTTATGCTTTTGGCTTTAGAAGGAAAAAATAAAACTGGTTTTATTGATGGATCTTGTAAGAGATCTAATATAGATGAGATTCTTGGTAAACAATGGGATAGAGTAAATTTTGTTGTTTTGGGTAGGATTTTGAACTCTGTTTCTGCGAAACTTTTCTTGGGTCAAATTTTTTCCAAAAGAGATAAACCTGTTTGGGAAGAATTAAAGGAAACTTACATACTCTGAAACAAAATGATTCATCTATTGCTGATTATTATCATAAGTTGAATGATACACGACTTTACAACTATGAGTCTATATACATAAATTTCCAAAATTATACGTTGTAACTTATATTTTGTCATTATTATTCCTAGTTCATCGAAAATCGTCGTTTATAGTTTCTCTAACTTTTCGAGTTAATCTTGTTTCGTTACTAGTTTATCCACTCCCTTGCAGGTGTCTAACCCGGGACACCCGTAATCTGACTCAAATAAAATTGTATTCGCTTGACTAATGTCAGTCCAAGTCGAACATGGACGTCAATCCCGATAGATCTATCCATGTATTCTTTCTATACAATACGAAATACTACATGGCCTACACCTTTGTTTTCTTTTCTGTTTTTTTCTGCCGCACCCAAGCAGTGGTTTTAGACCACTGTTGTGTCTCTTTTTTTTTCTTTTTGTTGCCCTCACATAGTTCTTATTTTGCATATCATATACACCCATTTCCCATGCATGATCCCGACGCATGCATATGGCCACGAGTTCGATCAATTGTCGAGGCACAAAGGCATTACCTCGCCCCTTATTGCAGCTTAACAGCCGCGTCAGGCAACAGCCTGCTATGGCTGTTAGCGTGCAAGGTGGTTGCGTTCAGGTGGTAGTTGTTTGGCCAAGTATCACAGGTCCGCGGTACGAACCACGAGCTTGATTTGGCTCAGGTCTTCTTGGGCTATGACGTGCCCACAGTGAGCCAAAGGCTCGCTGTGGTTCGTCGTTTACTAACTGGTCACGCTCAGGTATGGGTCGAGGTCGACAAGGTTAATGCAAATCACGTATGAACCATCGTTTATTCATCCCTAGTGAGCCGTTGATTACGTGTATGTTTTTAAAGTTCTCACCAGGAAATTTCTTGGTTCGTTGATAGTTCTTCACGCACGACGTGTGGCTTACTAGTTTTTCCATACGTCGTGATTTCATGCATGGCACGACCAAGGTTTAGGGGCATGCACACGTACCTACGAACCACGCATGGTTTATAAGTCGCTTACTAGCCATGCAAAGCCGAGGCTTTAGCTTAGACTAGGCGTGCTTTGGTTTTGGTCGTACATTAAGCTACGAAGATAAAAGACAAAGTTAAACTACGAGGTGACTCACCGAGGTCCAAATTTGCTAGTCGATGAGGAGAGGAGGTGGTGTCAAGGAAGCTCGAACCTTCCTCGTTTCTACCCCTTAAAACCCGACGTCCCTTATCTCTTGAACTCAACAAAACCCTAATTCGAACCGTGCTTATCTGTTACTTGTTTTATGAATGAATTGTGCTAGGAAGGAGAGTGCATTGCATCTTATTTATACAAGTAAACATCGTGCTCGGTTCCTGAATCTTCAAATTTGCATGAGAGTTGGTATTATTTACAAATACTATTAGGGAATCTAGTAATGATGGTGTTTCTTTGATACTATTGCTCTACATTGGTACTATTCTTGTCTTACTATTATTATCTATTGGACATTTGATTAGATGTAGAAATTATGTAACATGAGAAGTTTGAATAAAATGTACAAAAGTAGGGTAGTGAAATGATGTAACATTATTATAGTTTATTTATATATGTATATATATATACATATATTTTCTTTTGAATTTGTTTACAAATTGTCATGATTCCTAAATCGTCATGTCAAGTTCTGAGATGGGTAGCGTGCCGAGATGAAATATTTACAAGGAAACTTTGGACATCGACATGTGCATGGTTATTTATTCAAGCCAATACGGTTTCATGAAAATGATGTAAAAAGACGACTTCGTTTGAAAAAAAATATGGTTTTATCGCTACAAGTTCTAAAATATCCTCTAAGACACAAAAGAAATAATGGAAATATCTGCGTGCTATTTAGACTTTCCATAACACGGAGTAATGCATATTGATCATATGATGACTTCCTATTGAGATTAACGGTAAAAATTTGCAAACTTTGCAGTACATACATTTTACTTAAGGACAAGATAACCTAAATTTTACGAAGTGTCACAGTCTCCCCAGGTTAGAAGATTTCGTCCCGAAATCAAGACGTTGTAGGAGTTTGTGATTTCGCAAACAAGTGAGGGTATTTGCTCTTGAACTGGTCCTCACGTTCCCACGTGTATTCTGGACCTCTACGTGCATTCCAACGGACTTTAACGATGGGTATACGGCTTCGCTTAAGTTGCTTGACCTCACGGTCCATTATCTCTACGGGTTCTTCAACGAAGTTGAGTTTGTCGTCGAGTTGGATTTCCTCCAGGGGAATAACGAGCGTGTCATCGGACAAACATTTCTTTAGGTTGCAAACGTGAAATACATTGTGCACTCGGCTAAGCTCCTAGGGTAATTCTAATCGGTAAGCTACTGGACCAATCCTTTCTATGATTCGAAAGGGCCCAATATAACGAGGGTTCAACTTTCCACATTTCCCAAATTGAACCACACCCTTCCAGGGCGCGACCTTGAGCATAACCTTATCTCCGACTTCAATTCAAAGGGCCTACACCTCTTGTCAGCATAACTCTTTTGTCGATCACCCGCCGCTTGCATGCGATCTCTAATCTTGAAAATCTTCTCCGTAGTCTCGTGAATGATCTCTGGTCCGGTGAGTTGTGCTTCTCCGACTTCAGCCCAACAAATAGGTGAACGACACTTCCTACCATAAAGTGCTTCAAACGGTCCAGCTTTAATACTCGTGTGATAACTATTATTGTACGAGAATTCTACCAAGGGTAGATGTCTATCCCAACCATTCCCGAAGTTAATTACGCAAGCTCTTAGCATGTCCTCTAATGTTTTGTAATGGTCCCCTCGTCAACTCTGTCCATCGGTCTGAGGGTGATAAGCAGTGCTCAGGTTCAACTGCGTACCCAATGCTTTATGCAAGGATTGCCAAACTCTCGAAGTGAAATGGCTATCACGATCGGAGATGATTGACACTGGTATTCCATGTCTTGCTACTATCTCCTTCATGTATAGCCTCGTCAATTTTTTTCTGTCGAATCCGTCTCCCTCATTGGCAAAAAGTGCGCAGACTTAGTAAGACGATCAACAATGAACCAAATCAAATCGAATCCTGTTGCCGTTTTGGGTAGCTTGGTGATGAAATCTATTGTTATCTTCTCCCACTTCCATTCTGGTATATCGTGTTGGACCAATAAACCAAAAGGCCTCTGATGTTCAGCCTTAACCTTAGCACGAGTCAGGCACTTGCTGACATATGTGGCGATAACAGCCTTCATGTTCGGCCACCAATATAACATCTTCATGTCATGGTACATCTTGTCGGATCCTGGATGAATAGAATACTTTGACTTATGCGACTCTTGCATAATAAAAGATCTTGTGTCACCGTAACACGGTAGCCAACTTCTGTTATCCAAACATAATCTTCCATCAGCGCGGGTTTCTAACTTCTTTAGCATGCCACTAATATCTTCTGCCTTAATGTTCTCGATCCTGACTGCTTCTCTCTGAGCCTCAAGGATTCGTGACGGAAGGTCCAAGCCAATGTTCACAACCAAGGCTCTTACTCGTAACGGTTCGATCCTTTCCTTTCGACTCAAAGTATCTGCTACGACATTTGCTTTCCCCGGTTGATAATGAATTTCGCAATCATAATCACTTAGGAGCTCTATCCATCGGCGTTGCCTCATATTAAGTTCTTTTTGGTTTAAGATATG
Organism: Tanacetum coccineum; assembly: GCA_026074375.1. NCBI lineage: Eukaryota > Viridiplantae > Streptophyta > Magnoliopsida > Asterales > Asteraceae > Tanacetum > Tanacetum coccineum. The sequence continues at coordinate 26,379 of BQNB010070447.1, forward strand.
TTGTAGGCTCTTATGATAAGTGAACACCACACATTTTGTGCTATACAAATAGTGTCTCCAGATCTTTAGGGCGAACACTACCGCTCCTAACTCCAGATCATGAGTGGTGTAGTTCTTCTCGTGAACTTTCAGTTGCCTAGAAGCGTACGTAATAACCTTCATCCATTGCATTAATACGGCACCTAACCCTTTTATGGATGCATCACAATACACCACAAAATCATCACTTCCTTTGGGTAGTGCTAGAATAGGTGCATCACATAGCTTCTGCTTCAGTAGTTGGAAAGCCGTCTCTTGCTCTTCACCTTAATCAAACTTAATCAAAAACTGAATTTGATATAAAAATGTCCCATAATGGCATCCACAATGAAAATGCTTTGTATGTAAAGACTCCAATGCACTTCAAACATAAATCCGCAGCAATATAATCTTACCTGAGTAAAACATGCTTAAAAGTGTCAAAATTAAAGTCTGAGTGAGTTCATACGGTTTCTGCTAATTTAATCGTTATTCCAATAATTGTATCTGCCCACTGTCTTCATTACAGTGTCATATAAACGTTTAGTGACTACTGTATCCCTACAGTATCATAAAAATGTTGTTGTGACATTTAAATCCTTAATGGCTTTATAAAATGTACGCATGATTTTTAGAAATCAATTAGCTGTAAATTATGCAAGACCATATTCTGATCCCCTAATAGTCTCCAAACTGTAAGTATCAAGTTGGATCACAAAATTATCCATAAATATGTATTGCCACTTTTTCATGTGTGTATAAACCATGATTACCATTACTCTAAGTTCATGAACTGTGACGTAGACTGGTATGTATGCCACTTTATTCAAGGCACAGTAAGAGTGTACCCATCGCAGGTGTTCCCTCCAAGAACACCCGGGCATTAATGAAAGATGATATGTACCCATCATGGGTGTTCCCTCCGAGAACACCCGGGCAGTAGTGAAAGAATATGTTCCCCCCGTTACCGGTGCCCCCTCAAAGGACACCAGGGCAATAATAAAGTATATGGTTCTTCCCACCCGTTACGGCGTTCCGCCAAGGACACTCCGGGGCAAATGTGTATATGTGATTGTTTGCCCCCCTTAGTGCGCCAATCCCAATCGTAATCAGGACATGGTATTAGGTTCGTTCCGTGATAGGCTAGTAACCCTGAGGGGATTGTCAATCAAAATAGATCTATCTTTTAACTTCGCGCTCACCTCAACGTGATTTACAGTTCATTGCAACCTAAGCTATTCCGTAATCATAAAGTATAGTATGCGTTTAGTTCAAAAGTAAACCAGTATTGTATCTCCTCGCGAGATATTTAAATGAGTAAGTAAACCAAACAGGTTAATCAACATGTAAATTTGCGTTGTAACTGTATGAGACCAAAGTGAAAAATGTGCACGTAAAGAGTTTAAATCAAACACGTAATTGAATTAGTAACAAGCATGTTCTCACCCCTAAATTTTATGTAAAACATGTTAAAGCGTGGGGCTATGACTCACCTTGATGTTGCCCAGAACGATCAGTCAATGGCATCTAATATGCACAATACGAACGAAAGACGAAGCGGCTCGATCAGATAGTCGCAGATACTCTTAACGGCCTAAGTCCCACTAGCTTAGGATTATGAATTAGGGTTGTCACTGATGGTTAGTCACCTCAAACGTTTCACGTTGTATAAAGATTCAAGATTTAATGTTGTAATGGTTTTGGTGGTTGGGGCTTAATAAAGAAATGAAAATATACCCAAAGTGTGTAATTTATAATTCTGTATTTTTAAATTCATATGAAAATATCCCTTATATAATTCCATCTCGTGAATTATATAACAAAGACAGTCAATCCAAATATTAATGAAAAGTATATAATACCTTGCAGGTATTATATCATAAGTGTGGGGTAAATAATTTAAAAACACCAGTTTGTTTGGACCTTAATAATAGATTGAATAAAGTATTACCCATGTCTTAATGTTTGAATTCAACAAACATGTTTCGTGTAAAGTTTTATATCATTATAAAAATATAAAATAATATTTTATAAATTATCTTTCGTTTCTTCGACGGGTCGTGTCTAAAATAGTTCGTCTCATTGTAAAAGTATAGTTTTCGTTCGTTTATCTGGTTACTGTATAATACAATTTATTATATAATTTAGTCCTTTTTATCGGTCTTCTGAATAATATAACTCTAGTAAACTTACTAAGTATAAGACTTCTATAATTTTGTCTGAACATTTAATTTATAATTCGTTGTCCATATTTATAAAGTCTATCGTTTTTCCATTAATTAATGAAATTTAATATTGCAAACCCACGTGTTTTAAATATATAAACATATATATTTTTATATCAACCGAAAAATAATAATAAATATTACATTTGTTAACCATTTTTAACCACAATAAATAATCCAGTTTCTTGTTTATTATTAAACATTAATTTGTATTTAACTCCACGTTTTCATGAATTCCAAAGTACCTTTTTATTGTCTCGCTTAACCCAACACACTCTTGTGTGCTCCTAACCAAAACCAAAATCCCCTTGCTGTGTGTCCCACCGGTCTATACGCCCCTTTTTGTTCATATACACAGCAAACGCACCCCTTGTGGGTGGGGGTGTTAAGCCAAAACGCACCTTGTGCGTGGTTTCATTAAACATACGCACCCCCTTTGATGGGGAGTCAAGCAAACGCAGCCCTTGCTGCGGGTGTGAAAGCCAAACGCCCCTAAATGTATTTTACAGGCAGGCCAAACGCACTCATGTGCAGGCTGCTGTTTAAGCAAACGTCCCTATCGGAAAAACCAAAACAACCGCACCCGCAGCTGTGACTAGTTTCATATGCACCCTTCTCGGGCTTAGTGATCCCACACATCCATACGGCCTCCCTTGGCTGTTTCGCAGCAATCCAACAGCATTTCTTTATTGCTTTTAGCTAAACCTCCACGCACCCTAGTTTGGAATAAACAACAAAAACGCCCTATGGCTGCCAAGATCAAAACACGAACTGCACCCTAGGTGCCTCGGGATCATAATCATACGCACACTGGCCTACAGCCAAAACCCGACGCACCACTAGGCTGTAGACAGCAAAAGCACCCTGCGTGGTGGCTGTCAACCCACGACCCGGGTGGGTTGGTGACCCAAACGGTCGCAGCCGCTGTAGCTGCTGGACCCATAAACAAACGACACCACTTCAGGTTTGCTTATAGCAAAACCAACAACCCTTGCATGGTGCAAAATCTCAACCGAACGCAACCCGGTTGCGGCCCTATCCGAACCCCGGTTTTTTTGGTTGCCTTTTTCTCCGGTTTTTGATTGGGTTGTGAGGCTGTTGGTTTTGACTGGCTCTGTAGGTGTTCCGGTTGTGGTGTTTGCGTGGAGGTTTTTTTTTTGTTATTGGACCGGTTTGTTGTTTGCTTGCTAGTTACTGAGGTTTTCTTGTTTGCTGGGTTTTTTTGGGTTAGCGGTTTTTGATTGGGGTTGTGGGTTGTTTTTCAGTTCTTTGTGCTGCTTTTTGTTTGTGTTTGTGTTTGATTTATTCTGATGGGTTGTCGGTTTTTTGTTTGCTGTGTGTTGTGCTTTGGTGGGGTTTTTGGGTGTTGGATCTTTGTCTTTTATCTGTAGTGCGCAAGGTCTGGTTGTTGCTGCGGATAGTTTTGGTGCTGGGGGGGTTTTAAGTCGCAGGGATGTGGTACGTTTGGTTTTGGCTGGGTGGTGCGTTTTTTTTTTTTTTTGTGAGCCGGGTTGCCCTCGTCGGGAACGAATAGTAAAAAACAATCCTCATGGTTTGTGGGTAATTGCCTTTATACTCAAACGAAAACAAATCAGCGCCCTACTTGGTGTTTTTCTCTCTCCAATAGCACCCTCCTCGTCTTTGGGTGGTGTTTTATTTTTTTAATTTATTATTATTAATGAAAACCCCAACAATCCTAAACGCGGCTCTACGTGGTTTTGTCATTTTACTACCAATTTGTCAAAATGTAAGAGAATGTCGCACCCTTGTTTGGGTTGTTTACTAACATGTCCCCCATAATAATAATTATTACATTTATTTAACCATTTTAAACCACCAATATATATATCCAGTTTCATGTTTATTAAACCTTAAGTTGTATTTATTCACCGTTTATCATGAACCAAGCGTACCCTTTTTATTGTTTCGCTAACCCAAACACACTCCTTGTGTGTTCCTATCCAAGCCAAACGCAGCCCTTGCTGCGGGTGTGAAAGCCAAACGCAGCCTCTTGCTGCTAGACCCACAACCAAACGCACTTGTGGTTGCTACACAGCCAGCCAAACGCACCCTTGTGCCGTTTGGCAGCCAACCAAACACATCTTCATTGCTTTCTAGCTAAACCTCACGCACCCTAGTGACAGGAATAAACAAACAAACGCCCCTATGGCTGCCAAGATCAAAACCAACCACACCCTAGCGGTGCAAAACCAAACCGAACGCACCCTAGGTGCCTCGGGACAAAATCAAACGCACCCTACTCTTGTCAAACGCAGCCTAGCTGCTGGAACCATTAAACCAAACGCCCCTTTTTGGTGGTGGCCGCCACCCACACGCACCTTACGGTGGTGGCTGCCACCCCAAACGAACACCCATTTCGTGTGTCAATAAACCACACGCACCCCATGGTGTCTACTGTTAAACCAAATACACCCTATGTGGTGTTTATCAAAAACCAAATGCACCCTATGGTTTTTATAAGAAACCAAACGCAACCCTTTTCGGTTGTTAAGACCAAGCCCGACATTCCTTTTCCCCTCGCGGCTGTTTCGACAGCCAACCCAACAAGTTTCCCCTCGGCTGTCCCGACCCCACGAACCAACGAACCCTTGTCGGCTTGAGACTCAACCCGACGCACCCTTGTGGTGGGTTGACTGCCACCCAAACGCAACCCTCGTCGAGGGTTAACCCAAGCCAAACGCAGCCCCCCCTGCTGCCATAAAACAAAACGCACCCTTTTGAGGTGTTAAACCCCAAATCGAACGCACCCTTAGTGGTGGTTGTACACAACCAAACGCACCCCGGTGCTATGTAAACCCACGAAAACAAACACCCTTGTGGGTCGCTGTCGTGATGGGGACGATGGTGGCTAGGCTGGTGGTGTCGATGGTGACGGTGTAGTGTAGTGATGATCACAACCAACCCGACGCACCCTTAGGTTGGTGATGATGGTGACGAATGGAGGTGGTGGTGTTGGGAGGCAGTGGCAGTGAGGGGGTGGTGGATTTAGGCGCGTGAAGGAGAGTGAGTGTAGGGATCGGAGAGATCCGTTGATGGGGAGGATTTTTGGTGTTGGCCGGAAAAGCTCGCCGGAAAAGTTTTCCGGCGGCTGTGGTGGTGGTCGCCGGCTGTCGGAGGGTGGCCGGATATTGGGGAAGGGAGAGAGAGTGTTGTATAAGTTTGTGTGTGTGTGTAAGAGATGGAAATGAAAGAAAAGTATAAGATTTTATATATATATATAAAATAAAATGACAAGTCCTTCTAGTATAGGGTCTATTTGGTAAGTTTTTAATAAACTTTCGAGAAGTATTGGTTCGGGGCTCATTCGAGCGACTTATCGGACGATTCATCGCACGAAACTTGCGCCATTGTTTTCCGAATCATTTTTAAGTATTTACTTGATTATGTTTCATAAATATTTTATAACATTTAATAAAATATCTGTTATTCATTTTGTGAACCGGTTTCGTCTTGTCCGAAACAAAATTGGATTTCAACTCGAGTATTCGCGTTATCCACAACGCTTTTAATTAAAAATGATGACTAATTCATTTAATATTTTTATTAAATAAATACTGATATTTAAATAAATACTGTGTGTCCGCGTTGTATATTGTTCGAAAAATGTTTGCGGTGCTGTTTTAGCCCTTTTCGGCTCGTTTCCAGGTCTCGGGCAAAACTGAAAAGTTGTCAGGAATGTCGTTTCACATCGAATTGCTTTAGGGTCCGAGTCGTGAAAGCGTGATTTAGATGGTCGTTCTTATAAGTCAAGCCAGACCCTAAAAGTCAAAGATTGAAATAGTCATTCAAAAATTTGAAAATTCTCGGATGTTACATTACGAGACACCATCACCATCATCATCTTCGACCCTTCTCATACGGAAGAGGTATCGGGGTACATCAGAGCTTGTAGAGGACACTGAGGATGATAGTTCAGATTTGGGTACTAAGAGAGAGGATTCAGAGGAAGGGGGTCCTGATTTAGAGGACGAGGGTCATGGTTCAGAGGATGAGGGTCCTGGTTAAGAGGAGGAAGAGGAGGCTGCACCCGAGTGTCAGCAGCAGGCAGTTTTGGCTAAGGACACAGCTGTGGACAAGCCTCTAGGACTTGGTTATGAGGCGTTGAGACATCGTGAGTTAGTTGTAGGAGAGGGCGAAATGCCTAGTACGTTTGAGGTAGGACGTAGCTCTAGATCTGTACCAGAGCTTGAGGGAGCAGAGAGGATATATTCATTTAGACAGCCCACCATTGTTACATGGGTAGATCTTGAGGATGGCAGGGTTTATACTAACATTTTAACTTATGTACCACCAGCTGCACCTGTTTAGATATTGCCATCTCTTGAGTGGTCGTCTAGTTCCTTGCCAGTTTCACCATCATCCCGAGCAATTCCTACCCCGGTAGCTTCACTAGTGAATACCTCAGCAAACACTATAGCAGTAGATGAGGATGTGTTCTTAGAGGCAGGGACGCAACTTGAGCTTCACGGGAGCATACT
>BQNB010070448.1:0-27811 GCA_026074375.1 Tanacetum coccineum
TTTCATCATTGTTACTTTGGATTTATCTAAGGCAACAAACCCTTTACAAGCTAAAGGTTAAGATCCATTAACAAAAGGGATCCTACAAAGCACATTATAACCAGTTTACTTACCTTGAATCTTTGCTAATAAAACAAAGCATCCTCACCATCATTACTTGACTCCTAGTCAATAATCATAATAAACCATAAACAATCTCATTAATCCAAAACAAGGGTTTAAAAAACCTATCTACATATCCTTAACCATTAATTAACACCCTATGACCTTTACCATGATCATATAAACAAAAGTCCCAAAATCAACTCTAACTTATATTATAATAAAAGGTGTTCTTAATCCATCTATAACCATAATCAAATCCTTTTAATTATTATGTGATCACTTTATGATTATAACCCAAAATCACTACTTTGTTCTTAAATCATTAAATTATCTTAACCCAATTTCATAAATACCTTAATTCTTACTTTAGAAACATAATTACCCAAAACCCCCCTAATTTTACTTCAAGAACCTTAATTCATAATTCACTAATTAACTCAAGATTAGGATTACTTACTTGGGTAGGATCATTACTAGGGCTTAATTCATTGATTGGGACCTCAATTCATGCACAATTGATCTTTTGGGATCACCTTGGCTTCCTTCCTTTCTTGTTCATGTCGACACATACAATACACACCACACTTTTCTAGAAACTTATGAAATGTCTGAGATTATCCTAACTTATAACTAGTTAGTTGGCACTTTTGCCAAATGACACAATAGGTCCCTTAAGTATACTTTTCTTATATTTGTGCCACATTATATTTTCTGCTACATTATTACATATGGTTTGACTTAACCGATACACCGTATCCATAGCCATGGATACCCCGTATCCATGCTAGACTACCAATACTCCGTATTCATTAACTCAGATATGCCATATCCACTCATATATCAATATGTCGTATTCATGCCTATCCAATACGCCGTATTGGTTCTGACAGACAAATGTATAAGTCCATTGGCACATTCAAATTATTTAAGTCATATTCAAACTTACCCAATGGCCTTTTCGTAATTAAATACCTAAAAACTGGTTTTGGGGTGTTACACTGCCAAACCTTCTATTACCATTTCCATTATTATTAGAGTTATTATTCCTATCATAAGTCCAATTGCTATACTATTACTACTGTTGGGTCTACCTGCAAAGGCAGAAGGCCAATCTTTCATACTTTTAGATGAAGACTGACTATTTCTGTGTGAGTCATCTCTAAAGAGAGTAGCAAAAGCAAATTTAACATCAGGTATAAGCTCAATAGTAAGAATAATACTTCTAACAAAGTTAAACACATCATCAAGTCCCATTAGAAACTGCATCAACATAAGGAGTCGAGCATGTTCCTTAAGCTTGGTACTACCTTCACAAGTGTAGGCAGGCAGATCAACTAAAGAGTCAAACTGCCTCCACAAAGAATTGCACACATAATATTACTTAGATAATGACATACCAGATTGAGTTAAAGTATATATGTTATGATGTAGATTCTAGATCACAGAACAATCTTGTTTATCATATGTCTCTTTTAACTCTTCCCAAACATTTTTAGCATTCTTACAAAACACTTATCCCTTATAGAAATCAAGTGACACACAACCCAATAACCAAGATAAAACCACAACATTACACCTGTCCCATTGTTCTTGTAAAGGTCCCTCATTTTTATCTCTAACACATTTACCACTTATAAAACCACTTTTATTTCTAGTATGTAATGCAAGCTGCACAGCAGCAAACCAGACCTTGTAATTCTCAGTACCTTCAAGCTTGAAGGTAATCAGCTGAGAACCAATGTTCTGGGGGTGCTAGATAAAGAGGGTCATATATATCCAGTTTTAGTTCACTACTACCCCCCTAAATACCTTTTTTCTTACAGTCTCCCCCACGAGGCTTATCACCATCAACCATGATAATACACAAATATAAAACACAATAGAAACAAAGAGAAACACATCAATAAGATAGCAAGAAATAGAACAACAAACACCTTTATGGTCACAACTAGATCCTAATATAAATGTAAACCAAAAAGATATTAAGACCACAAGGATTCCTTGCTACTTAGGGTAGTAGGTCAAGGTAGTATTTTATTTGATAAGATAAAACAATTTAAAAAAAACAAAATTAGTTTTATATGTAGATCAAGATATCACCAACACCTTTAATCATAAGAAAACCACCAATACTCTAAACCAAATCCAACAATTCAACAAATCTCTTGACCTAACCCTTCCACCAATTCTAAGAACACTAAAAAATATTTTTTTCTAAGAGAATAGTGAGAGGGGTGTTACAGTGCACGCACAACAACAGATTAGGATCAAGAAGATCCATAACAAACCAAGAACACAACGGAAATTAACCTGAAACACAAACAAACACAAAGTTTGATAACAAGAACCGATTATACAAAGCTAATTGATCGAATCAAGTTGAAACCCTAATTTTTGATTATAAGGTTTTAACTCAAGATTGTAAGGAATATGCAATAGAGATCAATTAGACTACAGATTATAAAGATTCAAACACTTTTAACCTGAATTAGGGTTTGATATAGAAAACCCTAATTCTTTTTGACAAAAACAGTGATTAATATTCAATTAACCACAACACAAGCTCTAACAAGAGCTTATAACACCATGATCAAGAAAAACCCCCAATTTGAGAGAAACACTAATTTTGTAAAACTTTAATTAATGCTCAGATCTGATGAATCCAAAACTAAAACAACTGTTTTATCAATTATTAAACCAAGATCTATACTTATAGATCAAAATCCCCAAAAAACAGCAAACCTTAATTTTTTAAGATTGATTCAAAACGTTTTAAAACTTTAGTATAGAGCAACCTGGCTCTGATACCATGTAAAAAATTTATAAACCAAAGCCGCAAAACACCAATTTGAATCTGAACCTAACCAACTTCCCCACTGGTTCAGTTTATCTATTAAAACTCAAAGCCAAAGAATGGCAATGTCAATTACAATACAAAAAAAACAAATAACAATTACACAATAACTAAGGTTTCTCTCAACTCAGAACAACAAGGAAGATGAGAAAAATACATACAAAAAACTAAACAACATAATGAAAAATTATAACTCTTTTTTCCTTTTCTAGCTCCAGATAATGACTTTGCCTTTTAGTCCCTTGAACCTTGCTATAGACTCCTTGAACTTTGACTAGATGACACTTTCAGTCCTTAGAGAATAAATACGAGAACTCTTTAAGCACACTCTTTTCCTTATAGCTACTTCTGGCCCATGTGTTTGGGAAAGCTTATCTTCCAACAAATATTGGTCTTTCTTTATCTACAAGGGGGTTTGCCCGTGCTCCGCTGTGGGGCGTTTGCAACCCCCTCTCAGCCAGTGTGTTTTGTGTTGGGTCCTTTACGTACAGAAACAATACGTGTTGTCTACAAAAGAAGTATGGTATACAAAAATGCAATTCAACAATATGGTAAACTTTCGGCGAAACAGACATATGCCCTGAGTTGGAATTGCATATCGAAAGATTACATTTAGAGGAAGTTTACAGAAGAAGATGTTGTATCTTCCCAAGCAATAAATAATTAAAAGCACTCATAAATAGACTTGACAGACATGCGACAAAGATTATGGTAGTGAATGTTTACATAGAAACAAAAAAATGTTAAACGCTTATATGATTCAGGGGAGCATTGCCTCAACAATATCTGATAATGTTGCCATATTTTATTCACAATATCACTCACAATTATGTCCTGATTTACAGTTGGCTTCACAGCAAAGCAACTAGCTTTAATCGTCTTTATTGCAACATCCGACCCCTTCCACTTTCCATGATAAACGGATCCATAAGTACCAGCTCCTATCATCATCATTCCTAATGGTCTACATACAAATATAAATGTAGATTAAATACTATTGTACTAAAGAGAACCAATTAAAGATATCAACTATAACACAAACAAACCTGTAGTCCCCTAGCAATAGCTTCCTCCTCAGCTTTTGTTTGCTTGATCTTTGAATTGCTTTCGGTGCCCGTATTAGAGTCCAATTTTGAATCCTCAGGTGCATCCTACAAAAAGAAAAGAAGATTATTGTCTAAAAAGAAAGCATTGTAAGGGTAAGAGTGTGATTTACTAATCGCGACATCTAACGCATGTGTAGGTTCCTCTCTGACCTCAGCAATGTTCTTGATGGCAGAAAGAACAGCTTCTTGAGCTTCGTCTTTTACTTCCTCATTGCTTTCTAATGCTGCTTTTTAACAGATTCAACAACTTCAGGTATATGATTCAGTCTTTTAACTTTTAGCTCTGCCTTTTCTAGAGACTGAGGAGCATTTACTTTAAGAGACTTATCAATACTCTCTTCACCGCATTAGTATTTTGTATTGCTTCTTTATTCGGAGTGTTTAAAGGGACATCTTTATGGCTAACCAAAGTCTATGACTGGTCAAATGCTGCCATAAAATCTTTAGGATTTGAGCAGCCTATCAAGTTAGTAGTAGACTACACACGTTCAGGAAGCACTTGTTGATCCTCTTGATTGTAAGAATTAAGGATTAAGGTTAAAGGGCGTACATGATAACAATCAAGAACATCAACAAATGGACTCTTCATCAGATTGTTTGTGACATGGATGCTTCATTAGATGGTGACCCATGTATTGGACTTTGAACATCTCTCCAGAAAGAATTTGCAGGTAAATGCCCATTCTCTGGTCCATAACCATATGGAAAATTCCCATATCGAGCAACGGGTTACTCAAGAAACACCTCATTACCAAACTCATGCCAATGACGGCCATAATGTGTGCGATCATCAAGATAGACATAAGACAGTGTAATGTGATGACTATCTGGATATCCAATAGGCTCGGTAGCAACATTCATACCATTACTATCTAAAACGTAGTGATAACTTGGTCTTCCACATCCCATATTAGGATCTCTAATGTAGAATGGTTGGGGAAATGACGGGGGACAGTGGTCACTATATTTCGTTCCTATGTCACTATATTCTGTCCAACGAAACCTATAGTAACTAAACAAACAGAAAAGGAAAAAAAGAGAAGTAGAGACATGTTCTTTCAAGATGGCATCAGATTCTTCTAGGATCGCCATCTTCACATCAGATAAGTCCACATCCCTACTCTCAATTACATTATTTAATGTTGAGGGTACACCGATTAGTATGTCTTCAGTTATATTCTCCTTACTGTCACATTCATAGTATACACCACTTTTACTGAAAACTCATCCTCATGCATTCCAACTTCCATAAAAAGTAATTTAATCCGTGTAAATTAAAATAATAAGAATGTCAATTTGGCCTTTCTAAAAAACAAGAATGTGAATTTATTAGGAATCCATTGAACTCTTTAGGGGGTGTTTGTTTTGGTTTATATAGCCGGCTTATGAACTTATATAATCCGAAAAGTTTCAAAATAAGCCACAAAAACTGACCTTATGTATCATAAGCCCAAAACCAAATAAATCATAAGCCGGCTATATACAATGGCATGTGTGATACGTTGTTTTCAGGAAATATTTAACCTCTCAAAAATACAGTTATATCTTAAAAAATGCAGACATGGTTTAACAAAATTAATGCTCTACATGTACTATTTAAGATACCCTTTGTTTACTTCATTCTTGTCTTTATCTGCTATTTAAGCAAATTAGCAGATGTGCCATTTAATTGGTTATATATAAACACATTCGAGCATTTAAATCAAAAGTAAATCAAAAGTAAGAAATTACTAACCTCAGAAGCAAGCGTCTTACTTCTCAACAATCTTAATTTCCAGCGCCATCATTTTCCGTCTAGTAAATAATTAAAGCGCATAACAGAGGCTTAGATTGATTACTAATCGAGAAAAGCGGACACATCCGCGTTGGCTGCATACTAAGAAGTTTGCCTCGCTAAGACATGGACGTTCACTTCTTTAGCCGAACGTATTCAAATTCATCAAAGCCTGCTATAGTGAACCATTCAGCACACAACAAAACAACATGTATCTCCCAAATATAACTGTTAAAGGTTTTAGTACCAAGCTTACACTGAACACAGAACCGCCACCTTGTTTTCTCCTACATTTCTATCTTATTTTTAGAGAGAGAGCCCATATCAAAAAACATAGACGGGTGATAACCAAACCCTCCATTCAATCAAATAACCCGGTGGAAAGTATATAACCAGGAGTGTATCTTGTGTATTTGAGGGACACATGTCCCTTTTTTTCTTATACAAAGACACGTATATGGGGACTGGTAGAGAGATAGGTGTTGAGGGAGAGATAAGGATGGGTCGGGTAGAACAAAGTAACCGGGTCTATCACACAAAGAAGGGGGTTCGGGTATAAGGCGGGTTTCTGGATCCGCGTTTTAATATAAAATAATCTAAATGTCCTAATAATTGTATACAGATAAAATTACCTTAGCCATCAGATCAAGTGGTTTAGGTTAAAAAAACCCTGAAAATAGTATTGGCTCAGATTAATTGACGATGTCGCCTCGCTCGAGGAGGTTGCTGAGGTGAGCAATTCTCACACCCTGCAATCCTTCCACCATCCGTGGCAACAGAACATAGTCGAAGGATCATCACAACCAAGTAAAATGCGATCACAACGTATACGCATCTTATTAACAGAGTTTATAAATACATTCAATGGTAACCCGAGTCAAGTTACTTCGCCAAGATACACTCGCTGCAACAATAATCTGAACACCGTTTTGGGCCCAACTAAACTAACAAGCCAAAAATGTCAGCCCACAAAATAAATCGGAGCTGGCACATTGAAACAACGCAATTTGGATCATGAAATGAAGTATAAGGCTCACGGCTGCAAATATAGAAGCAAACCGAAACACCATTCATGGATGCAACCGTAATCCGGATCAAGTTAAATCGCCAAGATACCTTGGCTGCAACGATAATCCGGTTCAGGTAACCCCGCCAAGATACAGGCCTTGCGTTGGTGTGTTATGGCCGCAAACCATATAAACGCACAACAAGTATTAACAAACCAACTTTTAGGTTGAATGAATTATAAATTTCGATTACCATTAAAAAGCTTAATTAAAAAAACTCAACATTTTTCAATGAAACTATGAGTCTCATGAAGTGATGTGGTAACATACTCCCTAACTTCTCTAGCAATCACATTTATTATTACATCCCAAAACTCAATAGGCAAACTAAACTGATATTTGGGTGACAAAAGGGTACCCGAGCCCGCCATGGCTGTAAAACACCTTTTTAACGCGTTGCCTCGCCAAGATACGAGCCGTTTTCACCCACAAAAGGGTATCCGAGCCCGTCATGGCTGCAAACACTTTTTAGATAGTGTCGCATCGCCAAGATACGGGTTGCTTTCACCCATGGTGTTCCAACAAAGTATTATAGATTGTGAAAAACTAGAAGGGGGGGTTGAACAGTTTTACCGCTTTTTAATTTAGTGATTAGTTTGTTTATAAAAACTTAGATTTTACTATATGTGAATTCACAATGTGCACAATATGAACAATTTAAGTAAGCAAATAAGTAATGACAAGATATGAAATAAATATGCAAAACAAGAGATAAGAGATAGAAAGATCAAACTACAACACAAGGATTTATAGTGCTTTGGTAACGAAGCACCTCTTCGCCCTACTCCACTCCCCGGGCACCTAACTCGAGAGTTTTCTTCACTATGTCAACAAGCTCCCTTTAGGCGGAGAAAACCATACACAACTAAGCTTACACCGATTTCCGACACTAAGTCAAATGTCGAGTTCTAATCCTAGCTAGAACCAATCTATCACAACTAACCACACCACTTCATAACAATTCACTACTTCACTTCACTACACACCTTCTCTTCACTTCACTTCACAACTTTACTACGCTTTACAACTTCACTACGCTTCACGACTTCACTACACCTAGACACTACTACTATCACCCCAATCCAACACTACTTACAAAGATCACCCCGATATAACTATACTTACAATGATCACCATAATCTATCTTTTATACACAATTACAATACACACCTTCACAATATACACAAATGATGAGGTGTCATTTTATATACTTTTTCGGGGTCGTTTAACCCCCTAAATCGTGCATTTATGCCCAAAATAGGTACTTAATCGTTTCTTTTTAGGTATTTCGCATTTGGAAGACATTTGGAAGAATTACACATGACTTGGGCTCATTTGGAGAAGAAACGAACAAGACTACGGACCTACACCAACATCACTCAAGATAATGTTCTCAGCAGCTGGAGACGGCGTCACCAATACAACGTGACGCTGTCACAACGAAGACCAAGACGGCGTCACTAGATCTCACGACGGGGTCAGAGTACACGACCTAACCCATTATCTAGAATATTCTCTCTCATGACGGCGTCACGGCTAAAACGCGACGCCGTCATAGCGATTTTCCTATATATACAAACCCGAATTTAGGGTTTTGAGTGTGTATCTTTAGAATAAAAAGAGGGTACGAACCCTAGTTCGTTTAGCAGCTATTAGGGACGATTTAAGGCCTAAAAACCCTAATGTACTTCCTCCAATTCATGTTTTAATCAAGTAAGGTTTACTTAATCATTCAATATGTCTTGTTGTGTGATTATTTATTGTTCTTGCTTTATCTTTAACATGCTTGGCTAAACCTCCTATTGTGTTTATTTATGATTGTATGAAACCTAGAATGTAGATCTCAGTGGTGTTGCTTCTTGTGATGGATGTGCATGTTAGGTCTTAGAAAACCAGCTTTTATCTGTATCGCTGTTGATATGTCTAGGAAAACATGATTGTATAGAAAGGATACCATCGGGTAACAGTCTTCATACTACTTTGCCCCGTTATATGGTTGATCCACTCTTAATATATTTCACATGCTCTTAGTGTACCCTTAGGGACCTTGTAATAGTCTTCATACTACCTTACTTGTGCGTTGCTCTAACGGAATACTAAGTAGATGGCAAGTTCGTGTAATTCGTTCATGACTTAGGAAATAATTACACAGATCATCACAAGTGTGACAAAGCAACAACACTAGGAGAATCAATATAGGGAGTAATACATGATTAAATAAACACAGTCTTTTATTATATTGTTATCACCAGTAGCGTAGATTTATATTTAGTTTAATAGCTAAAAACCAAACCAACCTCTCCAATATATGATTTTACCTGCTTTCATAAAATTTTAAAAATACAAAAGAAGAATCTTCCCTCAACCCTTAGAATTTTGTTAGACCATGATCAAGTCTTCCCAACCTATTCCTAGAGTGAACAATAACAACCCCCCGAGTCTTGCCTATACTACTACTACAACGATTAGGTGCTCTGTCTAGGGATTTGTAAAACTTCTTGTTGAAGTCTAACGACGACCGCATCAAGTTTTTGGCGCCGCCGCCTGGGGAATAGTTAGGTTTTGATCTTAGTTTATTTCTTTGTGTTATTTGTTTCGTAACCTATTCTCGTCAACCACCATGGGAGACGAGAATCCTATCCGTACTCTAGGAGACTACTCAAAACCTAGCCACGAGGGCTATAGGAATACCATCGAGCTCCTCGTAGGGAACAACGTGGTACCTCTTCGATCGGACACCATCCGGTTGGTGCAAAACGGATGCTCATTCCATGGACTTCGGTCTGAGGATCCAAACCAACACCTTAAGGATTTTCTTAAACTTGTGGACTCACTTGACCTTGACGGTGACAATAGGGAAAGAACGCGCCTGCGTTTATTTCAATTTTCCCTTCACGATCAAGCTAGCAATTGGCTTGAGCGCCTTCCAACAGGATCCATCACCACATGGGACGATCTTACTAACCGATCACTTGCTCAATTCTTTCCACCGGGAAGGACCGCAAAGCATCATGGAGAATCTTTATCCAAAGCATGGACTCGTTTTAAGGACTTGCTCCAAAAAGTCCCTCATCATGGCATAAACCTTTGGCTTCAAGTCTAAATTTTTTATGACCATGTCAATCCCGTCACAAGCTGAACCATTGACCAATCGGCCGGTGGTAAGCTTCGTGACCTCAACGTCGAAGAATCCTGGGCATTATTAGAGGACCTCGCCCTCTATGACAACGAAAGTTGGAACGACCCAAAGGATTTCGCAAAGCCGGTCAAGGCAATCGCTTTGCCTAAAGATGTCCCAAGTACATACGATCGCCGTCTAATCGAGCTCGAAAATCAAGTTCAACGGTTGATGGAAGCTCATCTTGCTCCGACACAACCTACTCAAGTGAACAAAATCACTACCTCATGTCCTCACGACACTCAGTATTGCATGGAAGATCCCGAACAAGCCTTTGTTGAATACGCATCCCCGCGTACCGATGAAGCGGGAGGAAAGTGGTATACCTTTAAGCCCGAGCAATATAATCTTGGTGACACCTATAATCTACCATGGAAAAGTCACCCAAACCTTATGTGGAGTGTAACACCCCCAAAATACGATACGCATCAGAATACAACATTTGGGGTGCTACTTCATAATACATGCACACGAGTCCCAGTAAACGTTCAAAGATACGTTTATAAAACAAACTTTATTTCATTTATAAGAATGATCAGAGTTACATAGGTCCCAATACCAATATAGAAATTTATTTCTAAAAGTCACAACACGACTTGGTTTCTAAAAACATTGTTTCAATAATTGACACTACTTCACCAACACACCGTCTTTGATATCCGCGTTCCATCCCGTCCAGCCATCAACAACAAATAACCTGAGATACATGGTGAAAAACGTCAACAAAACGTTGAGTGAATTCATAGAGTTTACAATTAACACATAGAACGCATAATTTGGTTCCACAAAACATCAAAACATTGCTTTGTGACTAAGCAAGTTATAAAAATAATGATTACCAACTAAAGAGCCCGTGCACCGAAACTTAACACATTCATCCCGTAGGACGAAATCATGACCGGGAAGTATGTCACTTTCCCTAATACTAACCACAAAATGTCCGTTACAAGGTGCTCACCGTCGGATTCAGACCCCGGAAAGGGTTGTCAAACCCAATAGATCTATTTAATGCATTAGCGTTCACCAACACATGGTAACTAACGGTCACACAACAAAAAGACATATACTCAGTAGTGAATGAATCATATTCAAGTATCAAAAACAGTTTGCGTTCAATTTCACAAAACAAGCAATATATCCCCTTCGCGGAGTTAAAAACATTGAAAACTTTAAAAGCGAGGCTATGAACTCACCTTGATCAAAAGCCAAAGATCAAATAATCAAAACAATCAATGGAAAGTCGATGAACACGATCACGAACTATAAATTACGTCGCTCGACTACTATACCGAAAAGTATAATCAACGTTACGTTTCGCGATAAATTAACGTTTAGGGTATTTCTGGAACCACCAAAACCATTCTAGCTTTTAACGAATACCTTGATTATTACTATATACGTAAAGTTTTATAAAACTTACCTACATTCAGAACACTTGACCGAACCTTACACGAAATAAATAGACAAATACATACATTTTACAAAGTATACATTTTATTTACAAACTACAACTTATACATTATCAATATATACTTTCATTTTTCCTTTATTAATAACTAGCTAAACATTCCTCCTCATTATCATGGGATAACTCCTTCTTTAGGGGACCAAGAGACCAAGTTAGTGAAGACTAACTTAGTCTTCCTTAAGACCCTCCCCATTGTCCCATGACCGGCCCCCCTTGACTAGTATTGGTCTTCTTTGACCACCTTATACATATATTACATACACTACTAGTGATAGCAAGATACAACATCAAACACTTAAGAAAAAAAACTAACAAAAACTATCCCTTTGTCTCTCTTGAAGCCCACGGCTCAAACCCTCCCCCTATACCAACCCATACAAATTTTTCTACCACTTATACAAGCATACACACAACATATCTAAGACCTACTAAGATGGTTTGAAGGTTGGTTAAGCCTCTACAAGTGTTAAGCAAGAAAAGTGGAAGATTAGGGTTTAGGGTTTCTTTGATTGTGCAAGCTTTGGTTTGTAATCTAAACAAGGGTTTAGATTGTGTTGGTCATCATCATACATCAATATAAGGTTATCTAAAACCCTTTATGAATTTACAAGTTATGATTTTATGTGTTTATATGTTCTATTTAGCAATATCACCATTTAGGATATGTTTGACTTGTAAAAATGGATTTTTCTTGTAAACATGATTTTATGAACTTGTACACATGTTATATGGATGGTATATTGAGGTTATAAAAGGGTTGTAAGACTTGTACACTCTTGGTTATGTGTAAAAATGATTATGTATAAACTAGTGATTAAAGTGTACTTAAGAAAGTTATGGTTTATAAGTGTGATTATGGACTTGTTAACTTGGACATTTGGACAATCCATGGACTAATGGAATTTATTATGTGTAAGACATATACTATATATATGCTATAAAAGACTTGTGGTAATTTACAAAGTTGAAAGTTATAAAAACAAAGCTTAAATGTGGATTTAAGAAAGACATGCAAACTTTCTGTTTAAATTTGACATATAATCTGTCCATTTTATATTTTCATAAGATAGTACGTCTCATGACGATTCTAAAAAGATAAAAAAACTAGAAAAACGGATTAATAACGAAAAAGATACGTAGTTTACGAGTTACACGTTAATTAAACGCGTTATAAAATAAACTTTATAAAAGCAAGTTGTAAATAATCTAGAAACATAAAGTTTATAGTATTTTTCACAGATTGTACATATTTTTAGAATTCCAAAATGATAAGAAACGTAATTTTTCAATCAAAAACGAAGAAGTTACGAATTACGCGAGTTTACGATAATAATACCTTTATAAAAATACTTTTATAAAAAGTTACTGTTCATGACAGAAAAATTTATTTTTGTAAACCTCATAAATAGATAGAACTTTCAATTAGGAGATCGTGCTTGAAAGAATCGTTAAAAACAGAGCTATAACGAATAAAATACGCCATTTACAGGATTTACGATAACTAAAACTATAAAAAATAACTTTATAACTGGTGTGAACAGTAAAAATCACTGTTCATCAGAGGACTAAAAATATGAAAATGTCAAATTTTGATAACTCGTCTTAATACGGAAGCGTGGGCATAAGAAACGCAAGAAACGGACTTGAAACGTGGAAGTTATATCATTTTTACCAAAGGTTTATTTTTAAATGATTTAACTTTATAAATATGATTTCACAAAAACTATTAGATGGTGATTAGTTATATAGAATGATATATGGTAATAGTTACCCAATGTACTTAGTACTTATACGGCCTATATTAATTTAGGTTGCATTCCGTCATTTTCGTGACGCGTTTTCTGTTGTATTAGATTATCAATAACTCAAGGTGAGTTCATAGCCCCATTTCTATCTACTTGTTTTATAAACTCTATGGGGTGAAATTACATGCTTGTTTTACCTACGCACAAGTTCTAAACTGTACGCTATCCGATTATTTTCCTAATTACCACAATCCATCTAGTCCCTAATATCATGAACAGTCAATGCTATTAATGAGCGCTAGTGTTTGTGGATTGATCTAACGAGACTAACAATCCCTATCCCTTGCCAGAATTTTAATGTCACAAGTTGATCATAGTGTATTTAACATTAAAAGATCTGTAGGCTGTTTTGGGCCAGACACCCTACCATGTTTGTGGGGCAGACAGACAGTTAAGGCTTCAGGGTCATGAGCTTAGTGCAATAATACATGTTTTTGGACTACTGAATTTGTTTCATAGTCTACCATTACTTAAATATTGTGATCCACACTTTTACAGACAAACCTATGGACTCACTCAACCTTTGTGTTGACTTTTAGCATGTTTAATTTCAGGTCCTAAGGTATAAGTTGGATTGGGATCCGTGACGATATCAATGAAGACGGATATGTTGTTTATTTAAATTCGATGCAACTTTACTTATAAAAACTTAGTCTTCTTTTGGTATTAACAGCTTTTGTTTAATTAAGAACGTATGTGGAAATGTTTACGACTTTTAAAACATATGGGACCTAATGTATAAACTCTGATATTTTGCTATGGCATCGAATGAAATCTTATCTTAAAACGTCCATTTAAGGTCGTTTTCTATATCTTGATTGTTGTACTTTGACGTAGCACCCCATTGTTACCATTCCGCTGCATACCAGAATTTGAGGGTGTTACAGATTGGTATCAAGAGCCAAGGTTATAGGGAACTGGGTCATTTTCAAAACCTAGTCTATAACCAAAATTTTTTTAAAAAGATTTTTTTTTTCAAAATACAGAATCCTTCATCGCTTATCCGATATCCGCGCGCGTATTCCCTGATCCTTACTTACTCTTCCGATTATCATTGTTGTATTATATTGTTTTTATATATAATACTTGGTTTAATTTAGATCCTTTACGTCTATCTTCTAGTGTATTACTATTCATTTGTATCGGTCGATTATATAAATATTGACCATTCTGGTTAATGATGTTTATTCATAAAAGCATCACCGTTTAAAATAACTATTGTTGTAAAACTTAATCTTGTGGTTATGTGGATTCATTATAGAATTGCATATTGTATTGATGATAAATTCATGATTAGTATAATATTCTTATTTTCTCCATTATTATCATGTACCTCGACTCGGCGTACTCTTACAAATTCTTACCAAATTGTGTATTTGTATTACCAGAATCATGCCGCCCAGAAGATTGAAAAAGAAATCTGTTAAGAAGTTAGTGGAAAAACGTGTGGCCAAAGCTATTGAAGAATACGAAAAGTCTAGGGCTAATCTAGATAGTGCTGGAAGTTCAGGAGGAAACCCTGGAAATGCTGGAGGAACTGCAAATGTGTAATATATTCATACATGATATGAGAAATCCACTTGCGTCTTAGATCCTAAAACCCCACAATATTAGGTTACGATCATTCTTTTATTTATGTCTCACATGAATTAATCGAAAACTTTCTATTTTCGAAAAACTTTCTATTTTTGAAAAGTTACCATTTTTAGTAAGTTCAAAATGTGTAAGTATATTTTAATACTTATTGTCTTATTCACACTCTTGTGTTTAGCAATTACACGATTATCCTTCTTTTTTTGGAAATTCATACTTCGTTAAAATAAAAGTTATTATTTTTAGTAACGTCCTCGTTTATAAAATTTTGTTAAGTCTCAAAATATTATACTTGTAATATTACTAATGTTTATTATTTTTAATAAGCATTCAATAAGTCTTATACCAACCCGTTGACTTTTAAAAGTCAACGTTTGACGTATTTGACTTTTACTATATATATACTTTTTATTTAAATCTGACCCGACCAAAATAACCCACTAAATCATATTTTCACAACTCGGACATAAAAGAGATATTATGTGAAACGATATTCCGGACAACTTTTTAGTTTTAGCCGAGACCCGAAGCTCGACTAAAAACGACGAAAATGCCCCTGCAAGAATCTGCTGTAACTTGTATTTTTAATAAAAACGCAGCAGTTTGACCATCGGTTTTGACCCGCTATATCACTTTTTCGTGACTTTGACCAAAAAGAGATTTTATGTAAAATGTCATTCCGGACAACTTTCGTGTTTTGCCGGAAGGCTGAAACGAACTCGAAAGTGCCCAAAATCGCCGTTTAAAATCTGATCAGAACGTAAAAATACCCCATAGCTGAACCAAACTATATTTTCATTTCAAAACTTCATTCGGCCATAACTTCTTCGTTTTTAGGAGTTACGGGATATTCGAATTACCGAAACGTTCATAAAAATAAGCTCTTCCGTATTTTTCTATCAAAAATCAAATTAAAAATAATTTCGGACCTCGTTTTGCGTGTTCAACTTTCTGCACGAATTTGGCGAGTACGAAACCCATTTAAACAACATTTTTGACTTCCAATATCTATCAAAATAACATCGACTAGCCTATTTTGAACACCCAATATCATTTCCAACATAGTCTAACGCAAGTGTCGGACCTCATCACATATAATATACGAAATCAATTTAAGAACGAAACAAATGATAAAAAGAATACTCACAACAACACACAAGGTGTTGGTTTCGGCCTTCCTTGTGGTTCAAACTCAACCCACACACCAAAATCGTACATTTTTTTAATTAAACCGAGCTTCCATAATGTTTATTTAGCTTCGATAAACACCCATTCAAACCGAAAATGTTTTAAACTAACCCAAACTCTAACTTCAAAAATACTCATTGCAGGTGTAATTTTATTGGATAGATGCGTAGAAAATGACGAGGGGATTCGGAAAATATAAGTTGATCGGGTTGCATGTGACTTTTTCCAGCTGCGACGGCTGACGGCGGCGGCGGCGGTTTTTGGTGACCGGCAAAGTTTTCCGGTGGTGGTGACCGGTTGAGGGAGAGAGAAAAAGAACTAGTGTGTGTGTTTATTATGAAATAATGGAAGAAAACACATTTATATATAATTGTACTTTTGGCTATTTGGCAAGAATGGTCCTCCCCTCTTTTCTCTTATTAGATTTTGGACACACCATACTTTTATTTAAGTTAAAAACGACAACCGTGGCTCGGGATTTCACTTCCGAGACCATTTTATTTTCCGGCACACTTTTCTTAGCTTAAAACATTTAATTAAATGAGTACACTTTTAAAATGCGAATCCGGCTCAAGACAAGGAACAAAATGACGACATTCATAAAAAATAATATATTTACGATCTTAAAAATAATAACTAGATGTGTCAAAAAAAATTTACGATGCTTGAAACGGTTATCGAACACGCGGTCAAACGGTGACTCGCGAAACGTTAAAAATAAATATTTCAAATTTCCTTTCGCAATAAAATACAATAATAATTATTTTCGACTAATACAATTGTAAAATAATAATAATGACGTCGAACGCGCGATCGCCATACGCGTCGTGAAACTCGGGTTGTTACATTCCACCCACCTTAAGGGAGCGCCGTCCCGGTGCTCGTCCTTTCTTACTCATCTTAACTTCGCTTGCAGTGAGACGATTTCCTCATTATTGAACGGACTCACATGTTCGTACGCAAAATCACGCGATATAATACTCGCCTTGACTATTCCGGATGGAAAGTCAACGAAACAAATTGTAATTTATACCAACAAAATCAAAATATAATCACAATCGCCCTTATCACAAGAGACAAAATACGCCACGGGACATATCGGGAAAACATAAATCACGTCGTTTTAACTTCCATAGTCGCGCTCATCATAAGAGGCAACGTACGTCGTGGAATAAATCAAATTAAGATAAATAATTACGTCGTTCTAACCGGAAAACCTCTAAAACGGATGATCGGTCCAAACTGAACTGGCGATCGTAAAAACAGCAAAACCAAGCGCATTTTGCTTATCAAAACCAAGGTCGAAACTTACGTCGTTAATTAAAATCAAAATATATGTCGTACGCAAATACAGAATTATACCAATATTCAAAATCGAGAATATACTTCGTTACCAAAAATTCCAAAACATACGTTGCTAACTAAAACCAAGATAGACGTCAAAAATCAAATTCGATATATATGTTTATATCATTATCCAAACCAAAATACTTATCATTATCCAAAACTAAAATACATATGTCGCCCTTCCGGTCTCATCCAACAATGCCTCACCGGTTGCGAAAAATAATCTGAAACACGTTGGATCTCCTAATCATCTTACGATATTGTTACGCATGCCCACATAATCACATAAGTACCTATTGTACGCTCGCCATCTTTTACATGATGACTCGATGAATTGGCCTCATACTAAGGCATTCATCACGCCCACTTTCAACCAAGCATTGGCGACTATTATCACATATCATATTCGCTTTCCTTTGGAGTTTTTGGCATAATCATTCATTCTGACACTTAGGTTTATACCCCCCCCGGCCACATTTTCCTCATCGTACCGAGCTTGCCACAAAGTCAAGCCACCTCGACGATAATTCCAACATAAACACGGCTAATTCTAATTAGTCTACATTCGATCTCATGGGTACTTCAAGCCACAATCGTCAACAAGACTTTCGGCGATGTCCACCCACCTTATTACGTCCTAAATTTTCACTTGGGCGATTACACCCATTCGCTTACATCTTCAGCCATATCACGATAGAATGAAAGCAGCCAATACGCTTGCTACTATTCAAGAGCACATAACACATAAGACACATAGAGCACATAATTGGGCGGCAATAATTTCCGCTAAAACACACATTGTCAAAAGACAACTCGAAAACAATCAAGAAAACAATTGAGCATCATGGGCTCGTTGCTCGTTCGACGAAAAATAAAAATAAAAATTTCAACGTTTACGCATCGCGACTAACATAGTCGACTTGGTCCTACCGCATCGCCTCGAATTCTGGATGACCCAACTCATCAAGTCGAGGTAATTACGCACATTCCTATTTGATACCGCTCGACTTACGGCGTTAGTTACTTTGATTGTTCCTCCAGAATGGAAACGAATGTCACCATTCGGCTAGAGTCTCCAATCTTTTCGCTCTTTTATGCGCACAAAGTCGTTACGTCCAGGAGTAAGGATCACTAACCTTAAATCAGGTGTCGCTTAGTGCCTTAGTTTAATCTTTGACGACGTCAGGTACACTTACAATGATACTACCGCTACACTCCGTTTCTGGGAAAGAAGTCTTCTTCACGAATTTCTTGTCGAACATCAAAGGCAACATTCATCTAATGTAGGAGAAGTCTTCTCCATTCCTCATCTTAAACCTCGGGGCTAAACATCTCAGCTTCCACCCACCTTATGAATCTTTACATCTCCAAGAAGATCCCTTCTCTGTGTCGGTATCAGGTTTACACCATTGATAGCTCAAATCTATCATTGCTTACTAGCACACCGACTATACTTGGTCTTGATGCGTCTTCATAACAATCACCGCTCCTAAATACTACGAACTAAACATCACTCCTTTCTAGACACACTCGTTCCGAACAATACCGTAGGTATTTCCGCTTCGGAACGATTCAGTCATAATGACTCACATGAGACTCTCTTCATGCAGTCGATAAAAATAGGGTTACTTGCATAAGAATCCGTAGTAGGGTAAAAATATTTTCTCCTTCCGGAAGTTTGACCCAAACATTTATCTCAATTACCAAGCGTTTTAAGGGTAACGATTTATTCGACATAGCGTGGTTCTTCCTAAATTATGCTTAGTTGACCAGGTTATGCATAATTGAGGACCAAACGACATCATGTCATTTCTCATCAAAACGTTTCCTTTCCATACGCTACACGCGTAAATCAATTTCAAGAAAATTTTTGATGAGTAAAAATCAAATTATTTCAAAAGAAAGAAAAGAAGATAGCACCACCTTTCATTCTTATTATTTAAAAAAATATTCATACACATTATGTAAAAAGAATATTTTTATTTTTTTATAACTTTTTTTTATAAAAGAAGATTTATTTGACACCATCAGTTTATGAAATTTGAAAACACATTTTTCCATTGTTTACACAAACAATTTATACAACCTAGTCAATATGATTCGTGCAACGACATTTGTTCAACACACAAATTCGTTATTGCAATTCACAGTTTTAAAATCATCAATTCACAAAACATCTTTAGATACGGTTTGGTCAACGGTCACAGCAAGTTTCAAAAATAATACTCATTCATGGACTATGCAAGCAAGTAACATACACGTACGAAAGATTTGCCAATTGAAGTCACCCAACACTCGGGGTTAAATCAATCTCTCAATGAGTCGAGTGCCTCGGGGGTAACCACGACCTCCAGGCTTCACTCATAGTACAACCTATACAATGACACCTTCTCATAACTCATAACCGAAAACAATTTCGACAATCGTAATAACAATGCCGACAATAACAAACATACATACCAATTTTCCCCAAAAAGGGATATATAGTTGGCTTTCAAAGCCAGTATATTCAACCGTAACGGTTCTAAGTTTCCAATACATAAACTACATATACATAAACTCCCCTAGAGTTCTAGATTAAAAGTAATAGCTAAAGAGTACATAATTACCACGCCGGTGATAATATAAAACTCTGAGGCAACAATAACCTTAATCCAATAAACCTAAATCTTGAAGTCCTCCTACTTATTAGTACGTGGACGAAAAAAGTATGAGTTTTTCGTCTACGGAAAGAATTTCGAGTATAATTTCCAGAAACATAGGGCCCACTACCCAAAAAGTTTTGAATCCAAGGTGAAATTACCATTTTACCCATATCTATCAAGGCTGCCAACTTTTTAGAATTTTATCGCTCCACTAAGTTGAGTGTATCTCCTAAACCGTGCATCCGCAAAAGCCGAAATGACCGCTCAAATCTAAGTTTGTTCAATATCTAGAACTTACAGTTTTACATATTTAGGTGTTGCTATATAAGTTTTTGAACTTATTACCCATTCAAATTCCGGTTCCAATTTTTGACTAGTTTTGCCATTTCTGCGATATCTCATTCTTCGGGCGTCGATATGACTCCATCCGAATTCCTACATGTACCTAAGAGGTTTCTATACCTCCTAGTCTAATTTCCCAGGTCTTCATAGATCAAAATATTTTGAAACATACCCAACAAGCTGCTATCCCAAAGCAGCCCCAAAGAAATTTTGACCTTTTTTTGTAGTTTACGAAAATGAGTGTAATCTGAAATTTATTGATGCTTTTGATGTGAAACCAATTGGAGGTGATAGTCCTAAGAGTCTTCTACAGGTACCTAAATTTTCTTTTGAAAAGTTATTACAAAAATATGGAGTTATACTCCTTTTCCCAACGGTATACCCGATTTGACTAGTTTTACAAAAATGATGATATCTCACTCATCCGGAGGAGATACGACCCTATCCAAAGAACCACATACACTTAAGACATATGACCACATCCATATTGGATTTCCCAGGTGCCTTATGACAAAAAATAACTCACAATCAACCCCACAACCTGCTGGTTACAAACTGCCGTAAAATCCATTTCAAAATCCAACCAAACACCATTTTAATTTCTCCAAACACCAATACAAAGCCATACCCAATGACTTAACATTCTTTCGAACACATCAACTCATGGGTTTCCAGACCCAAACGTTTCAAGACTTACTAAGTAGAGGTCGACACGAAAGAATCAAAGCACAACACACCAACTTTATTCGAAGGCTTCAAAGATAGTCGTTTCCAAACGACACGTTACGCGAGAATAAGTTAATAGTCGTTTTCCAAAACAATGAAGGGTTATGGGATGACATATAAATGTCGCACTCCCATCAACCAGAAAATCTCAAAACGATAAATTACGAAACAACATATGCGATTCAAAATCAATAAGAAGAGTATTCAAACTCGGAGTCAAACGATAAATCACCCAATGGGATCGACAAACTATGACGAATCAACATCACCAAAAGATGAAAAGTAAAGTCGCGAAAAAGTTTCGAAGATAATCGTATAACAACGATGTTTTCATCACGTATCAAAATAATTTTATCATATCGCATCGAAATGTTTAAAGAAATTAAACTCTTCGCAAGAAGCGAATATCAAGATATATATAATCGTATACCATAGAACGGATGCCGTATATATACCTATATACATATATAATTATTACTTGTACCAAGTGTCATTCACTTGTTACACACATAATATGCAATCAAATATACCACATAAGGCTTCTAAGGATCAGGAACAATGCGCGCGCGGATATCGGACAACGGTGAAGTACTCGTGAAAATTTTCCGAAAACAGTTGTAGTCCAAGTTTTGTAAAACGAATTAGTTCACAACAACTCATGCTCTAGTACCACTCGGTAACATCCCCAAAATACGATATGCAGCGGAATACAACATTTGGGGTGCTACTTCATAATACATGCACACGAGTCCCAGTAAACGTTCAAAGATACGTTTATAAAACAAACTTTATTTCATTTATAAGAATTATCAGAGTTACATAGGTCCCAATACCAACATAGAAATTTATTTCTAAAAGTCACAACACGACTTGGTTTCTAAAAACATTGTTTCAATATTTGACACTACTTCACCGACACACCGTCTTTGATATCCGTGTTCCGTCCCGTCCAGCCATCAACAACAAATAACCTGAGATACATGGTTAAAAACGTCAACAAAATGTTGAGTGAATTCATAGAGTTTACAATTAACGTATAGAACGCATAATTTGGTTCCAAAAAACATCAATAACATTGCTTTGTGAGTAAGCAAGTTATAAAAATAATGATTTCCAACTAAAGAGCCCGTGCACCGAAACTTAACACATTCATCCCGTAGGACGAAATCATGACCGGGAAGTAGGTCACTTCCCCTAATACTAACCACAAAATGTCCGTTACAGGGTGCTCACCGTCGGATTCAGACCCCGGACAAGGTTGTCAAACACAATAGATCTATTTAATGCATTAGCGTTCACCAACACATGGTAACTAACGGTCACACAACAAAAAGGCATATACTTAGTAGTGAAGGAATCATATTCAAGTATCAAAAACAGTTTGCGTTCAATTTCACAAAACAAGCAATATATCCCTCTCGCGGAGTTAAAAACATTGAAAACTTTAAAAGCGAGGCTATGAACTCACCTTGATCAAAAGCCAAAGATCAAATAATGAAGTCTAGCACGAAAATCCACAAACGCGATCACGACCTATAATTAGAGTCGCTCGATTACTATATCGAAAAGTATAATCAACGATGCGTACACCGTATCAACAAAATCATATATATATTTACTGAAACTTAACAAATACCACTCGATCTGAATAACAAAAAGTCCCGCAGAAGTATGCCACTTTCTTAATACTAACTACAAATTTCCCTTCACAGGTGCCTCACTAACGTGAATCAAACCCCGGACAAGGTTGTTAAACCAATAGATTTACTTTAATAGCATAGCGTTTACCCATACACCATGGTACCCCACCTAACGATCACATAACAAAAGGCACTATACTCAGTAGTGAAGGCAATCTATTCAATTATCAAAACAATTTGCGGTTCCAATTTCAAAGGACAAGATAATTATCCCCTCGCAGAGTTAAAAATTTGAACCTTTAAAAGAGAGGCTATGAACTACATCGATCCAGACGCCACCGATCGATTTAATCAAATCCAATACGGAAATTGCAACGCGATCAATGACCTATAATTATGTTGCTAATTTATATACTCAAAGAATAATTCAATGATGCCATACATCTATATATATATATATATATATATATATATATATATATTCATACATGTGATGAGAAATCCACTTGCGCCTTAGATCCTAAAACCCCACAATATTAGGTTACGATCATTCTTTTATTTATGTCTCACATGGCTTAATCGAAAACTTTCTATTTTAGAAAACTTTCTATTTTTGAAAAGTTACAATTTTTAGTAAGTTCAAAATGTGTAAGTATATTTTAATACTTATTGTCTTATTCACACTCTTGTGTTTAGCAATTACACGATTATCCTTCCCCTTTTTGGAAATTTATACTTCGTTAAAATAAAAGTTACTATTTTTAGTAACGTTCTCGTTTATAAAATTTTGTTAAGTCTCAAATTGTTATACTTGTAATATTACTAATTTTTATTATTTTTAATAAGCATTCAGTAAGTTTTATAACAACCCGTTGACTTTAAAAGTCAACGTTTGACTTATTTGACTTTTACTATATATATATACTTTTTATTTAAATCTGACCCGATCAAAACGACTCATTAAATCATATTTTCACAACTCGGACATAAAAGAGATTTTATGCGAAACGATATTCCGGACAACTTTTTAGTTTTAGCCGAGACCTGAAGCTCGACGGAAAACGACGAAAATGCCCCTGCAAGAATCTGCTTTAACTTGCATTTTTAATAAAAACGCAGCAGTTTAACCATCGGTTTTGACCCGCTATATCACTTTTTTCGTGACTTTGACCAAAAAGAGATTTTATGTAAAACGTCATTCCGGACAACTTTCGTGTTTTGCCGGAAGGCTGAAACGAACTCGAAAGTGCGCAAAATACGCCGTTTAAAATCTGATATGAACGTAAAAATACCCCATAGCTGAACCAAACTATATATTCATTTCAAAACTTCATTCGGCCATAACTTCTTCGTTTTTAAGAGTTACGGGACGTTCGAATTACCAAAACGTTCATAAAAATAAGTTCTTCCGTATTTTTCAATCAAAAATCAGATTAAAAATAATTTCGGACCGCGTTTTGCGTGCTCAACTTTCTGCACTAATTTGGCGAGTACGAAACCCATTTAAACAACATTTTTGACTTCCAACATCT
The DNA here is from genome assembly GCA_026074375.1 of Tanacetum coccineum. Classification (NCBI taxonomy): domain Eukaryota; kingdom Viridiplantae; phylum Streptophyta; class Magnoliopsida; order Asterales; family Asteraceae; genus Tanacetum; species Tanacetum coccineum. Next base: position 24,371 of record BQNB010070448.1, read on the forward strand.
ATCAAAACAACTTCGACTAGCCTATTTTGAACACCCAATATCATTTCCAACATAGTCTAACGCAAATGTCGGACCTCATCACATATAATATACGAAATCAATTTAAGAACGAAACAAATGATAAAAAGAATACTCACAACAACACACAAGGTGTTGGTTTCGGCCTTCCTTGTGGTTCGAACTCAACCCACACACCAAAACCGTATACTTTTTTAATTAAACCGAGCTTCCATAATGTTTATTTAGCTTCGATAAACACCCCATTCAAACCGAAAATGTTTGAAACTAACCCGAACTCTAACTCCAAAAATATTTATTGCATGTGTAATTTTATTGGATAGATGCGTAGGAAATGACGAGGGGATTCAGAAAATATAAGTTGATCGGGTTGCATGTGACTTTTTCCGACTGCGGCGGTGGCGGTTTTCGGTGACCGGAAACCGGTTGAGGGGGAGAAAAAAAGAACTAGTGTGTGTGTTTCTTATGAAATAATGGAAGTAAACACACACACACACACACACTTGTATTTTTTGCTATTTGGCAATAATAGTCCTTCCCTCTTTTCTCTTATTAAATTTTTGACACACCATACTTTTATTTAAGTTAAAAACGACAACCGTGTCTCGGGATTTCACTTCCGAGACCATTTTATTTTCCATCACACTTTTCTTAGCTTAAAACATTTAATTAAATGTGTACACTTTTAAAATGCGAATCCGGCTAAAGACAAGGAACAAAATGACGACATTCATAAAAATAATATATTTACGATCTTAAAAATAATAACGAGATGCGTCGAAAAAATTATACGATGCTCGAAACGGTTAACGAAAACGCGGTCAAACGGTGACTGGCGAAACGTTAAAAATAAATATTTCAAATTTTCGTTCGTAATAAAATACAAAAATAATTATTTTCGACTAATACAATTGTAAATGTCGACGTTCGCTTACGAAAACCCGTAAAATAATAATAATGACGTCGAACTCGCGATCGTCATACGCGTCGTGAAACTCGGGTTGTTACATGGAGACAATCTCAGAATTCCCAAAACAATTTCTCAAACCCACCTAACCGGTTCCAACCCAATGGTTCGATCTCGAACCGTTCCTTCAACAGCCGTCCACAAAATTTTAATAATCAATCGAATATAAAAGGACTGGTGTCCAAATTCATGACATCTCAAGACGTTAGACTGTCCAAGTTTGAAGCCGATTTCAAACAACAGCAAAGTGAGATGACCAACAAAATCGACACTGTGTTGAAGGCTATCACCGATCGAATAGCGGACACATTACCTAGCGATACGGTTAAGAACCCAAAACTGGGGACTCACTCAGTCTCGTCTGCTCATTCTTTGTAACATTTCTCATTTTCGTGTCACTGTACGACTATATTAATGATCACTATTTATTTTAGGCCGATACGCGTTTACTTTTAATATTTACTTTTAAGCTAAACCGCGTAGACTAGAAATAACCAATAAATGTAAACGGTCACCAAATAAATTAAGGTTTACACCAAACAAGTAAGGAATAATTATTTAAAGAATAATTATGTACTTTGCGTATTTTATTTTTATTGGTCACGTAAAAGGGTTACGTTTCGCGATAAAATACATTTGGACGCACCCCGGAAACACCTAGACTTACCTAGACTCAAACCAATACCCAATTTAAAAGCCTAAACACAAAACTTAATCAAGTCTTGTGTTTATATTCCTTTAATGCCGAGTATGGGCAAGTAAACCCACAAAAATCGTCCTTGGTGATTGTCTTACTAGCAAAAATCCCCTAATGATCTTAATAAGTACAAGTACCTCACCTAGCTCATTAAGGCTTGTCCTAATGGTTCCCTAATGATCTATTACACAATGGATATTAACCTATGGCTCTTTTTCCTCCCTTGATGTCGCGGTAAATCCTCCCAAACACACAAACAATCATAAGATTTGCCTAGCTAACACAATCTTGTACCTCAACTACTTAATTAATAGTTGTACCCAAGTGGTTTAGCAAAAACCATGTGAGATTAACTAAAACTCCTCAAAACCGCCCCCTAGCTCGGTTTGGTTTGGGTTTATGCGACTAGGAAGGTTAACAAGGCTTAGTGCCTATAAATATGTTCCTACTCATACACTTAGACTTTTCTTAAACTCTCACACACCTCAAACTCTCTCTCTCTCCCTTGTTCGGGCTATATAAACCGCAACCAAGCACCCTCACACTTCCACTTCGAACCAACAAGTAACCACAAGGAATTATTCGAGCCAAGGGTGGGTTGTCTCGATCGTATACACGTTTGGATTAGCACTCTACACGTCTACATACGCCACAAATACGCTAGGACCCTTGTAAGTCAAGTTTCAAACTCATACGCTTCGTATTTTAAATTGTCTTTTGATTTCTAGTCATTAAGTCACGACATTTATGAAATGTACGCACCTATACGTGTATGCCTTATACTCGTATGGTGCAAGGGACAATTAAGGTGCGAGAACCACGTGATTTAACGTGACAAGGAATTAAATGTTGCGTCCAAGGCGAAAGCTTGGTCTCCAACATGAACAACGTGCCCTATATACGAGAATATAAGAAACTTACACGTAAACTTTTATTGTAAACAAGCTAGGACGACTTAGGAATGTGTACGAGACCCTAAAAGACACTTGCATGTGAAACCCGACGTGTACACAAGTCAAATACTCGGCATATTATGGCTAGGGCTCTTCGAATGACCATATAAACGACTAGGGGAAACAACGGGCCTCAAGGGACTCGTAGCCCGTCACACGAGCCCAACGCGAGCCCAAATACGAGCTTATAAGCCACAATAAGCTAAACAGCTTATTCGTGTGCTTATACGCGGCATAATGAGCTTAGTATGAAACTAAGAATCTTAATGGACCTTTGGCATGCTTCGTTAAGTCCAACGGACCTTAACGGGCCTTCAAACCCACTACCGAGCCCACCATAATAAGCCACACGCCACGAATAAGCTCTCACAGCTTATTCGCGAGCTTAAACCGCCTATAAGCCTTCAAAGAATCCTAGCAAACTCGTTGGACCCAAAAGATTTAAGACCGAATCATGAGAACCCTTACCGGGTTCTATCGAGCCCAATAGGCCCAACCGTGTGCTTATTAGCTTATCGGATAAGCTAAATAAGCACACCGACCTTCCAAGTGCTTATTAGACTTAAATATACCTAACGGACCCTAATGGACCCAACGAAACACTTTCAAACCTTACCGGGCCTAAACGGGCCCAAGACCGGCCCAATAGGGGTGCTTATTAGCTTATCGGCTTATTTGGAAATGAGAATAAGCTGAAAAGAAAACTGTTGTTTCATTAAGCTAAGTAAAACAAATGGGAAATAAGCTAAAATGCCTAAGAAACCAATAAGGTTCTATTCGGGTAAAGCTATTGGGCCCGTAAGCCC
>BQNB010070449.1:2210-33120 GCA_026074375.1 Tanacetum coccineum
ATTTTAAGTAAACATGTGATTAATTATAAACTAGTTATATTAATCATGTAAGATAAAATAGGATTAACCATAAGTGAAAACAATCTTTTTAATTCTTTTCAAATCTTTCCAAATCTAGAAAATCTTTCCTTATTCATGTTAAGAAATATTTTCCTTCTAGAAGTATCTAATAAATCTGATTTTTAAGTACATAAGAATATTTTGTTAAGATTTGTGATTAATCACAAAAAGACAAAATGTGTCCCAGCTGCATCCCACGGATCCAACAAAACCAAAGGAAGGATCCAGGGTATGGTGGATCCGTAGATCCGTGCGCCAGCTGTTTGGGACATATTTTGAATTTCAAATGTTGCCTATAAATAGCAACCTTAAGTCTTTATTTTAAATAACTCTTCATAAATAATTTTCTCTTTAGCTTTTCTTCTTTTCATACTTTTTGATCATTATACTTGTTTCATAATCCATTACAATTGATCAACTTATTCCACTCTTTAGTGAAGAACACTAACGAAGACGTGAAGCTTCAAGTGTTATTAGTTTAGTTGTGTCATCACGATTGTGATAATCATTTAACTTGTATATCTTGTGTTGTGTGTTGTGTTTATCATATGTGTATGATAGGTTAGTATTTAGGCCATAAAATACATAGTGTGTTAGATTGGTTCTATCTCGAAGTAGAACTCGGTATTTAGCTTAGTACCGTAAAAAGTGTAAGCGACGTGTACGGTTTTCTCCGCCTAAAGGGAGCTTGTTGACATAGTGAAGAAAACTCTCAAGTTGGGTACTTGAGGAGTGGAGTAAGGCGAAGAGGAGCTTCGTAACCGAACCACTATAAATCACTATGTCATCGGTTTGATCTTTCTTATCTTTACTTGTTTATACTTTGTATTTACTTATTTGTTTATTGCATTGCTATCATATACACTTGTGTATATCTCTTGAATTCACATAAGTCGGCAATCTAAATTTTATTTTTAAAATGGTAAAAACTAGTCAACCCCCCTTCTAGTTTCCATAATTGGTATCAGAAGCCAAGGTCATCCAAAATCTTTAATGTATATTGTATATTAAAGCTTGAATCGATCTATGGATTCAGATAAATATCTAGAAGGGAAATCTATGCAAAGACCATCACTTTTTGAAAGTGATTGTTTTATATATTGAAAAAATAGATTTAAAACTTATGTGAAGGCAAAGATTTAGATCTTTAGCATATTATCTTGAATGATGGTTTTCCAACAGTTGCCCGAAATAAAAATACCCAAGTTTTAGAAGTAGTTCCTTTTGAACAACAAGATAATGATCTTAAAAGAAAACTTGATAAAAATAAGGAAGCTAAAATGGTTCTTTATAATGCATTACCTAAAAAGGAATATGAAAGGATTTTTATGTGTAAAACGGCTAAAGATATTTGGCAATCGTTGTTAATCACACATCAAGGTAATACCCAAGTAAAGGATAATAAAATTGATCTTCTTATTCAATAATTTGAACAATTTACTATCCTTGAAGAAGAATCTATTAATATTAGTTTTGCTAGATTTAACACTATTATTACTAGTTTTAAAGCTCTTGATGAAGGTTTATCTAGCAAGAACTATGTTAGGAAGTTTCTTGGGGCTCTACATCCTAAATGGAGAGCAAAGGTCACGACGATTGAAGAATAGAAAGATTTTTCATCACTAGCTCTAGACGAGCTAATCGGCAATCTAAAAGTACATGAAGTTGTCATGGAAAAGGATTTCAAAATTTATAGAGGCAAAAAGGAAAGGATTAAGTCCATTGCCTTGAAAGCTAAGAAAGAGTCTACTGATGATGAAACTTCGACATCCGGAAGCGATGATGAAGAATATGATATGGCCGTAAGGAACTTTAAAAATTTCTTTAGAAGAAAGGGTAAATTTGTTAGGAAACCAAGAGAAGAAAAGAAGTCATTCCGACAAAGGGATGAGAAGAAAGGAAAGAGTGATCGGAAATGCTTTAGATGCGGTGATCCAAATCATCTCATTGGCGATTGTCCAAAGCCTCCTGGCAACAAAGATCAAAAAACCTTATTGGAGGTTATTGGAGCGATAGCGACAATAAAGCCGTTGACAAAACCAACGATGAAACTTGTTTTATGACTCAATCGTCAAATGAGGTAACTCTTGACTCTTCTCATTATAGTGATAATGCTTCTTATCTTGATGACGATAGTATGCTAATTGATAATGATAATGATGTGGATCTTTAACGGCCGAACAACATACGAATTAAAAGAACAATTGGATCGAAATAACTCGATCAAAGCAAAAGATTTTATTATTATCAAAACTCAAAACATATCCCAATACAAAGAAAAGACCACTATTTATAGGAAAACTAGAATCAATCTAAATAAAGATTGATTTGATTTTCCTTTTCCTAAATTTATAATTAATTAGAAATTGATACTTTTCTAACCAAAGTTTATTGTCAAACAAGAAACATAAATAAAAAGAAAATAAATATTTTGACTTTGACTAATCTGCATCATCCTCCCCCACTTGAATAAAACTCATCCTCGAGTTTGTCTCACTCGTCCCTTGTACTCGTAGCATCTAAATTTGTATCCCCTGCATCAAATTCCCTTTCTTTATAACGACTCGGCCTCGAACCTTGATCGTCTTAAAACCCAATTTATCGACCATGAGTGGAGCTTTCAAATACCATTCTTGATATTTTTTACAAATCATAAATTTGAATGAACTTTGGCTAACCTTGATAATAATACTTTTTCTAAACGACATCAACTCGTGTGATTTTGTATTGATGTCTTCCTCAAAATCAACACTTAAAATAGTTTGGATCATTGAAGAACAAAGATCATTAGCCACAACTACAACGTCTTCTATGTTGTCTTCTTCTCCACCAAATCCTCCTTTCCCAACAAATCCTTCTTCCTCCTCAATGACATCTTCAATATCAGTATCATAAACCGGCATCGATTCTTCTTCTTCATTATCGGTGTCGTAAACAGGACACGATTCCTCTTCCACTAACACGATAGGTTCTTCTTGAAAACTTGGATATTTATTAACAAAAGGATACTCCTCTTCCTCATCCCCTATATCCCAGATAATAGGTTCTGATTCGGTTTCCTTTGTCAACAAAGGGTTATCATAGTGGTCATCATGAAACCCAGGGTTTCCTCCGCCAAAAGGATTGACGTCCTCTGACCCATCATCCTAGACGTTGGACTCAGTTTCCGCCTCTTCTGCCGGCGAGTCCTGCTGTAACTGCGAGAACTCAAGTTCTTAAATCCGTTGCTTGAGGCTTGCGATCTTCACATCACGTGGATCTTTTTCGTTGCCTCGTCTGGCGAATCTACGAATTAGATGCTCTCCACGATTCCATTTAACCATTAGTACCATAGATCTGATACCAAATAATGCGGATTGTTAACGGCCAAACAACATACGAATTAAAAGAAAAATTAGATCGATAGAAATCGATCAAAGCAAAATCTTTTATTATTATCAAAACTCAAAACCATATCCATACAAAGAAAAAGACCCACTAAAACTAGAATCAATCTAAATAAAGATTGATTTGACTTTCCTTTTCTTAAATTTATAATTGATTAGAAATTGATACTTTCCTAACTAAAGTTTATTGTTAAACAGGAAACATAAATAAATAAAAGAAAGTAAATATTTTGACTTTGACTAATCTGCATCACAAACCCTAAACATTCCCCGTAACTTCATAAACCCTAGATTTATTTTCACCAACTCATAACTTCCAAATGACAGTTATTAAATTGTCAAAGATAAAAGTGAAAAAATTCTCAAATCATATAATCCGCCACACCTATCACAACTTATTTTCTCACAAACACAGATCAAACTAATCAAAAATACACACATTCATAATCTAAAACAAATCAAATCATCAAAACCCTAATCACATCAAATGGCAAACCAAGTAAAAAAAATCATCCACAACAAGAACAACCCTTTATTGCTGCTAAACAAGTAGGCTATAACCTTGAAGACACCATCATCAAACTAAATAAGAAACATAGGGAAAAGGTTGTACCTAACACTAGATTTCTATCTCTACTGATGATGCACAAGATGAAGGAAGGCTATAGAGATGGAGAAATCACACTCCACCCTACTCAAGTCTTCAATGTCAACAATTAGGCACTAAAGCCCAACCAACCTGAAGAACCTCCCTTTACAAACCACATGTTGGCTATCTGCGCTGCTGATACGCCAGTAGTCTTTAAAGCTCCTAAAACCTCTTCAAAAGCTGAGAGTGTTTCCCAAGGCACAAATCCTGGAGCTAAACCTGGACACAAAAAGCTTTCAACTTCTTTAAAACAACCCTTTGTGTCCAAAAAAGAGGCAACAAAAGGTGGGTCCTCTAAAGCACCCACCAGTTCTAAAACTGGCCATTCTAAGAAAAGAAAGGAGTCCATTCTAAGAAAAGTAAAATTTAAAAGTTATAAATTATTTTCATAAAAATAATATAACACTTGTTTGACGTAAACTTTTATTTGCTTGATGTTGGTTTACGTTGATTGTTGATTTTTAGTTTACGCGATTTAACTTAACGATTGAAATTAAAAGTAAATGCGTAAAAGTCTAAAGTAAATAGTTAAATATTTATTGATGTAAAATGACTTGAAAATGTGGGTTATCACAGTCTCCCCATGTTAAAAGAAAATCATCTCGAAATTCAGTTCATGTTGTCTTTCGGAGTGGTGTTGGTGAAGAGGTGTGGGTACTTATTGCGGAATAATTATCTTAATCCATCAAAGCGTGGTAACTAACTTCGTTTTCCTAATTTAGAGGGTATCATTGGTATGGGTTTCAACTCTTTGATTATACTATACAGATTTTTATTCTCAACGTTCTCTTTCTTAATTGCTTCAGCTTGGGTGTACAAGATTTATGACGACAGATTCAAATTTATTATTGTGATTACAGTTCAAATCCTAGTGGCCTTAACCGTTCCTTTCGGCTTATAGTGGCAGCTATAACATTTTCCTTTACAAGGTGATAACGAATTTATACTTATGAAGACGTCACAATTACTAAGTTTTCACGGTACTACGTCGACGTTTGAATGGGTGATCTAGGAAATTCTTTGATGATGGTTAAACTCATTGGCGGATTGTTCTAGGGTGACTAGTGATGCGTCTTGACTTTTTGGTATAAGGTTTGGCGTAAATATTTGATAACATTAGAAAAGGTGTGGGGTATAATGCAGTTGCACCTCCACCTACAGGCTTATTTGCACCCCCTACTATTGATTTGTCAAACTCTAGTCTTGAGGAGTTTAAACGGCCTAAATTTAAAGGATATGAAGTTAAGGTTAATAAGAGTGTTAGTGAAAATTCCTCTAATGAGATTAAGAAAACCTCTGGTGCCCCAATAATTGAAGATTGGATTTCTGATTGTGATGAGGATGAGACTTTGGAAAAGGTTTCAGAATCAGCTAATGTTCAAAAACCTAAGCAAGCTGATCAACCTAGGAAAATTAGTCAAAATCCTAGGAATAACAGTACTAACTGGAATACACCAATGTCTAAGAAATTAGGAGTTGGATTTCAGTTTACTCCAAAAGCTTTGGTTTTTGTGTCGTCAGAGGTTTTAACCATCTATTAAGATTGTGTTTTTCATGATAAACAAGATGGTACAAAAAACCTGTTTTGAACAATGGAAAAGGGGATGGTCAAAGGATTCTAGACCAGTTAGGCAATAATGCTATGAGGATAATCATTAAAATTTCTCTTAATTCTTAGAAGAAATTCTGCTCCAAAGCAGTTTGAACCAAGTCTGGGCCTTAGTTTAGTACCAATTTAGTACTGTAGGCAACGCTCTTAAGAGCAGATCATCAGTTTAGTCTGTTCAGGGGCCTATTAAGACTGTTGCACCTAAAACTTTTGTGAATGTTGCAAAAACTAGACCAAATGCTTTCTAGAAGTTACATTCACCATCTAGGAGACCTTTTTACTAACAAACAGCACTTAAAAACAGAAATTTGAATAACAAAGTTAATACTATCAAGGTAAATTCTGTTAATACTGCTAAAGGAAAGAGAGTGACAAGTGTTGTTGGGGAATAAGGAATTAATGCTGTTAAGTCCAAAGCATGCTGGGTTTGGAGACCTAAAATTAAAGTACTAAATCATGTCTCCAAAAACAATGGATCATACACGTGTAAGCAATTTGACTATGTTGATCCAACAGGAAGAATCAAGTCAGTAATGGCTTGGGTCCCAAAGAGAAATTAATTCTCTTATGAGTATTATGCAAAATGTGTTGGATTGTATTTCTCTATGTTTGGAACTAACATTTTGCAGGTTTAGAGTTTAAAGGTTATTTGATTTCTAAAGGATATGCTGATTTGATGAAAATGCTAGAGTTGAGGGGGAGATATTAATGATAGTATGAATGTCCTTTCAGTGTTGGTTGTATACCACACAACAAATGGTCATCAATTTACCATGTCTAATAGACAAGAAAGAATTAGCTATTCCAGGGCAAACGACAACTGGTAAAGAATTCTCAAATCCGTTGATGGCTGATAGTTTGCCAAAAACTATTCTTTCAACTAAGTTTTTAGGATGACTTGAGGTTAACTTTAGAAAGAAATAGGTCAAAATTAGTATTTTGGTTTGACTAACAGTTTTGACTTCTATTCATGGGTTATGCATAAATATGGATCCTTATGAATTTTCACATGTCTATCTAGTTCTTTCTAGTGTGTTTGTGATAAATAAAGGCATGTTGTTGCATAGTTATTGGAGAGAAAGTTAATACTGTTAGGCAAATTGTTAATACTGGTGGTCAAAAATTAATACTGCTAGTTAAGAAAATGCTTTGGATTGTGTTTTTCTTGATTTTGAACTAACATTTGCAGGATAAGCAAAATTGATTGGTTATTATCAAGTGAAGTATTGTTTGAGGAGAGGCCTATTATGTCAATATGCAGTCACGCATGAAAAGAATGATAGTTATATCATAAAAAGTATGCTAAACTGATTCAAAAACATCTAGGCATATCAAAAGAGGTCGGGACAACTAAGGTTCTCAGGTCTGTGGTCCCCCTGACAAAGGTTGGTGATGTTGTCCATAAGAAGTTGGGTGACAGAATGGAAAGGGCTACCACTACTGCTTCTAGCGTAGAAGCAGAGCAGCACAATGGTAACATAAACTATGACCCAATCCATGGCAACACTTAATGAATTAAGTCCTTTGGGATTTGGTTCAGGTAGTGGTTCCAGGTGCCAAGTTACCATATTGGGGATGTAGATGCTCAAACTAGGTTTGAGGCTGCATCTAAAAGTCCAATGATCCACCTCTCTCAAGAGGTTACATACCTGGATGTGATGAGGGCAGGGAAGGAAGAACTTAAGAATATTGACACCAAGTTATGTACCAAACTATTTGAAAAAGTAACCAGCTTGGAGCAAGATCTTAAACAGACTAAGCAAGTTTATGGTAAGGCTCTTACAAAGTTGGTGAAAAAGGTAAAACATTTAGAAAATCAGCTCAAGTCTACAACAAAGAGGAAAAAGGCAAAGGTGGTCATTTCACATGAAGAAGAGGATTTGGTCTCAAAGGATCCTTCCAAACAGGGGAGGATGTCAAAAACTAAATATGGAGATGTAGAGACCCAGAAAAAGAAGTACTAACAGTTTAAAAAGCCCACTGAAGATATGGAGAAAGCTTTATGGGTTGAATTGAAAAGACTATTTAAACCAGATAAAGATGATGTACTATGGAAGCTACAAAGATATATCTATTGTCAACTGTAGTTATGGCTTTGATGCTAGGCAGAAGGTTGCAAGTAGAAGAAGATAGTGAGACGGCAAGCAGGACCTTAGTCAATAATAAGATTCTTCATAGAAGCCAAACAAAAACCAAGAGCTAAAGTGTTTAGAAGAATCCTCTCGTCGCCAACAAGTTTAATCAAGAAACTGATGATTTTGGCTATCAAGTTTAGGGGTGGGTTGTGGGAATTAAAAATTCTACAAGTTTATTACTGCTGATGGACTTAGTACCTTGCTATTGAAGATTTTATACTTCTAGTGAATATTGAAGAATATTAAAACTAATTCATTAGTACTGCTATTTGATAATATTTAGTTACTGCTTAGTTATAGTTAGTACTGTCAGTACAATGTTAGTACTATCAGTGTAAATTAGTACTGTTAGTTAGTTTATTAGTATTGCTTATGTGATATGCGTGAGTTATATTAGGAATAGATAAGCATGATCACTTAACGTATTTTGTAAGCCCATTAGGGTTTCCTTGGTGTATAAAAGGAACTCTTACATCATTGTTAAAATATACGCATCCAAGATAGAAAAGTCATAGTTATTTAGGCAAAACATATAGTTGTTTTATGAATCATTCAATATATTGAAAGTTTAGAGAAAGTTATTGTGTTACTGTTACATTGTTTCTTTTGGTGTATAAAGATTAGTTTCCGCATAATCTTTATATATTACTCAGGGTTTCTATCAGAGTTGTTTTAGATTTATCTAAGATAACTAAAGCTTTAACAAGCTAATTTAAGATCTGTAAAAGGGGATCAACAAGTGGTATCAGAGCGGGTGTTCTAAAACCTTGATCAAGAAGAAACAAACTATATATATCTCTTTGTATAATCCCTAGATCAAGACCCATGGATCTAGAAAGTGCCTAAAACAATGCTCTTGCAAAGCTGCCACTTCTCAAGCAAGGTGATTATGACACATGGAGACTCGGAATAGATTCATACATTCAACTACAAGACTATGATCTCTGGGAGATCTAAGATAACTAAAGCTTTAACAAGCTAATTTAAGATCTGTAAAAGGGGATCAACAAAATCCTCCTTTCCCAACACATCCTTCTTCCTCTTTAATGACATCTTCAATATCAGTATCACAAACCGGCATCGATTCTTTTTCTTCATTATCGGTGTCGTAAACAAGACACGATTCATCTTCCACAAACATAATAGGTTCTTTTTTAAAACTTGGATATTCGTTAACAAATGGATACTCCTCTTCCTCATCCCTTATATCCCAGATAATAGGTTCTGATTCGGTTTCCTTTGTCAATTAAGGGTTTCCTCCGCCAAAAGGATTAACGTCCTCTGACCCATTGTCCCAGACGTTGGACTCGGTTTCCGTCTCTTCTGTCGGCGAGTCCTGTTGTAACTACGGGAACTCTAGTTCTTGAATCCGTTGCTTGAGGCTTGCGATCTTCACATCACGTGGATCTGGTTCGTTGCCTCGTCCGACGAATCTACGAACTAGATGTTCTCCACGATTCCGTTCGACCATTAGTACCATAGCTCTTGATACCAAATGATGCGGATCTTTAACGGTCGAACAACATACGAATTAAAAGAACAATTAGATCGATATAACTCGATCAAAGCAAAAGCTTTTATTATTATCAAAACTTAAAACATATCCCAATACAAAAAAAGACCACTATTTATAGGAAAACTATAATCAATTTAAATAAGGATTGATTTGACTTTCCTTTTCCTAAATTTATAATTGATTAGAAATTGATACTTTCTTAACCAAAGTTTATTGTCAAACAAGAAACATAAATAAAAAAGAAAGTAAATATTTTGACTTTGACTAATCTGCATCAGATAACTTATGTGAAAATAGCTTAAAAATCATCAACAAAAATAAATTTTTGAAAACTAAAAGAGATCTTTTAGAAAAAAAATTTTAGAGTTGAATGAGAAAATTAAGAAACTTGAGAGAAATAAAGAAATTGACATTGTATGTGAGTCGTGTAAAGAACTTAAGTTAGAAAACGCCAAACTTAAGGAAACTCAAGTTAAATTTGTAAAATTGGATAAAAGCGCTAACTCACTAATAGAAACGCTAAATATTTAAAAGTCACCTAGTTGTAAAATAGGTTTAGGATTTGATAGTAGTAAAGCGTCAACAAGCGGAACCAAACCCATTAATTTTATTGGGCCATTCGTTGAAACTGCACGCGATGGATCCACCATAGAGGCGCACGGATCCACCATCTTTGGATCCGTGGATCCGTCGAGTAGTGAAAAAGTGGCAAAACACGTTTTCAGCCCACTCGTGTCTTTGCAATCGGATTTTATCATTACTAGAAAGAAACTAATACATAATAAGATTGAAGACTCAAAGAAACCATCTTTAAAACCATCGATTAAAAGTGGTTTAGGTTATGTCAAAAACCGAGTCTAGATCTAAAATACCTCCACCTAGAAGAAATAACTTTTCTCAACAAAGACACAACACACCTCAACCTAGAAAAACTCTAGAAAACCAATTCATCAAAATTTGTATCCTATGAATTTGAGTAACAACCAAAATTAAGGTTTTGTACATATGGGAAATTATATCCCATTTCGATATCCCAATCAATTGCAACAAATGCAAAGGATGTACAACACTAACATTTTCGGACCTATAAGATATTGGGGACCAAACTCTTGAATTTGTTTTTGTCAAAATAGGTATGCTTGAGGACATGTTTATAACCGGATGAATGCATTAAAGATAGTGGTTGCTCCAAACATATGATCGGTAATAAAAGTCTATTCTCTACTTACAAAGCATATGACGAAGGTAATGTTGTCTTTGGAAGAAACTTAAAAGGAAAGATCATAGGAAAATGTATGATCTCAAATGACTCTCTTACTATATCTAACGTAGAACATGTAGATAACTTAGCATTCAATTTACTTAGTGTCAGTCAAATTTGTGATAATAAGTGTTGATGTGAGGGTTGCGAAGACTTCACAAGAAGTTTTACAATCCCCTAGGCAGTGTACCTAGTCGTTTTAGTGTAGTATAGGCAAGACTCGGGGGTTGTTATCATTCTCTAAGGGAATAGGTTGTGAAGGCTTGATCACGGTCTAACATAATTCTAAGAGTTGAGAGAAGATTCTTTTTGTATTTTTATATTTATAAGAAAGCAGGTAAATATCATGGGTTGAGAGGTTGGTTTGTTTAACTAATAACTAAACTAATTAATATCTAAACTACTGGTGATAACTTTATGATAAAAAAATGTGTTTACCTAATCATGCACTACTTCTCAGATTGCTTCTCCTAGATCTGTTGCCTTATCACACTTGTGATGATATGTGTAAGTATATCCTAGGTCATGAACGGATTACATGAACCCACTGTCTATTTAATATTCTGTTAGGGCAACACACAAGTAAGGTAGTATGAAGACTATTACAAGGCCCCTAAGAGTATATTAAATGCATGTGAAATAAGTTAAGAGGGATCAACCATATTAGGGGTAAGGTAGTACGAAGAATGTTACCGATGGTATCCTTTCTACACCACTCGCGTTTCCCTGGACATATCAACAGCGATACAGACAAAAGCTGGTTTTCTAAAGCGTAAAGCGCACATTCATCAACAAAAAGCAACATCAAAAGGATTTACAACATAAGTTTCATGCAATCATAGATAAATACAAAGGAGGGTTTAGCCTCCCATGTTATAAAGAAAGCAAGAAGATAAACAATCAAACAACACATAGACATATTGAATGATTAATGATGAATAACCTTACTTGATTAAAACATAGATTCAAGGTAGTACAACAGGGTTTTGAGGCCCTAAAAACGACCTATAAAGCTGCTAGAATGACTAGGGTTCGTCTCCCTAGGTTTATACGAAGTTACACAATTAAAACCCTAAAAACGGATTTATATTTGTAGAGATATCGATGCGACGGTGTCGCTTAGAAATCCTAACACCGTGGCTATGTAGATGATTTTAAATCCTCTTTAAGTCGGCCACGTCCTGACGCCGTCACGAAATTCCCGACGCCGTCACTATATAGATCACGACAGCGTCGCTTTATGCCTGTGACGCCGTCTCTAACCACTGTATGCATAAATCTTTAAGAGATTTGGTGTAGGTCCGTAATCTTGTCCGTTTCTTCTCCAAATGAGCCCAAGTCACGTGTATTTCCTTCAAAAGCCATCCAAGTGCTAAAAAGCTGAAAACAAACGATTAAGCACATAATCTGGGAATATTTGCATGATTTAGGGGGTTAAATGACCCCGAAATAGTGTATAAAATGACACCTCATCAAATACCCCTACACTTAAGATTTGCTTGTCCTCAATCAAATGGGCTTTTCTACCTTGACAATAGCAATATTGGGGTCATTTAACCTACTCTTTAAAAGTATTTTACAACATAACCTTCTAGACCTCGTAATTAAAAGCACGGAAAGTATATACTAGCACCTCACATAAGTGTTTGGGATTCTCTCTTTTATAATAAATTATAACATAATGGGGAAACGAAAAATCAACACTCATTACCTGTCATGGTATATAAATTACCATAGGCTTGGCAAAGGATCAAACCTCCACCGCTAGGTGCAAGTATTATTCATTACTGTCAAATAGGTCTTTTAAAGGGTTGTGGGGTGTAGGTGTAAGATAACATTAATAGAAACTGAAACGGATGGGATACATTTGGGTGGTGACTTTGGGTGAATTTGGAGTGGAAGGGTTAGCTAATTATTTATAAGAATACACGTTGGTTTAGTTGCTAAGCTAAAGACTCGGAAAAAATATACAAACTCTACAAAACTCTACACCAATCTCTTTCTTTTTCTTTTCTTGACTCTAATATAAACATTAACATAAGCAAATGGCAGCCCATACATTTTTTTTCACTATTTTTATATACATTTTTATATACATTTTTTTCGTACACTTTTGTCCTGCCATTGTTTAAACATATAATACATCATGGGGGTTTATAGTACACCCCTACATTTGAACTTTTACATACTCGATTATTTACAATCTAACTAATGACCCGATTTGAGGTGGATAAAAATAACATGGAGTTTATTGAGCTATATTGGGGGTAATAAATTACTTTTTTCCCAATTCTTCATAAGATGAATACTACCATGAATCTTAATCGTCCCAAAATAATATTTATAAGGATAAGGACGTAGCAACCGTGTACTCAAAAATTAACTTGGGTTAAAACAATAATGTACTAAAGGTGAGTACATACAAGGTAGGCTAAGGCGATTTGGGTGTAACAATTGGTTTATGGGTGACAATGCTCTTCATTAATAGTCTGGCTCAACCTAAAAATTACGAGTACCATGAAAAAGGATAGGCTCGAAGAGTTGTACTAGGGGTATCCTGCACTAAAAATGAGTGCATGGCAAGGGTGTGGGATAGTTATATAGTCGATGTGACCATAATAACAATTACAGGTTTAAAACATGGGTTAATCCTAGTGCCTCTTTTCTTGCAAATCATAATACTTACTATGCGGTTTCAAGATGCATCACAAAAACAAGTTCTAGAATTTAATATACTACTAGTACACTCATATAATTTAATACCGATACCAATGCTCCAGAAAAGGAGACAAAGACCATACGTACACATCTATAACGACGGAATAGACACATATGACTGCATTCGAACCTTAACTCGAGAAAGCTAAAGGTACATATTCTCTTGGGTATCAGTAATGGATACCCGAATTCCTAAAGATCTAAAGGCGAACCTCACATTTTTGGGGTGGAATTTTGAGGGTTTTTGTGCTAGTAATATACATTCCTATCCATGAGACGTTGTTAATACTTGGTTTTCGTCGGTATGTGTCATAAAAAATTTTAAATTTGGGATAAAATTACCTTTTTATGTCATGTTTCGATGTATTACCCATCATTTTAAGGAACAAGCAAATGGCAAATGAAGGAATAGTTTTCTAAGGCTTATTCCCCCTACACTTAGGTTAAACATTATCCCCAATGTTCTATAGAAGTACCCGTAAAAACGAATAAAGGGATAAGAAAACAAGAAAAAGAAACTAGTGCTTCCCTGGTTTGCTCAATAATGGAGAAGAAACATGCGATAGCTGGTTAAATCGTCCTCCAAGAATTATCCAATAAAACTTTCTAAGAACTTCCAAGCTTCTTTTCGTCAAATATAACCTATAATCAAAGACAAAGACAACTACATCAAGCATAAAATCGGCGGGATAGATATAAATACAATGAGAGTTTAGGGTTTTGACTCTATGAAAGTAGTAAAGATAGGATAAGAGTAATGATGTAATCATAGATTTATGCAGGTTTACAAAAGAATTACAAATTTTAAATATTGCACATTTTATTTTTCATAAATACTTGAAAAAATTTGAACTTTTACATTACTGGATACGCGACGCCGTCGGGCGTTAATCGCGACGCCGTCTCTAGGGTCTGCAATTTTATTAGTTAAATCTGAAGAAAGCACTGCAAAAAACCTAGAATTAATCATTACAATCATATGACTTAAAACTAACGCGAATTAATCTAAACAATTTATTTTAAATGTTTAAATTTGGTTCTTAAAAACCGGATATATTCACCTATACTTATTTTGTTGCAAAATACCTTTGATTGCAAATAAAATGAAGTTATAAACATACAAAGCATGATTACAAAATTTATTCAAACATAATAAAACAAACAATAAAGAATTAAAACACATGACACTCCTAAGTGCGGGAAAAATAAACATTGGGTTGCCTCTCAAGAAGCGCTTTTCTTTATTTATGAGTCTTGTAGCTAGACTCGAAGTCACACGTCCTTACATGACTTCTCCTTTGTCATCTACCTCGTCTTCTATTTTGACAGGAGCATGTCGCTCATTTTCGAAGTTTTTGTTCCTCCACCGGTCAAACTCCATCTCCTTTTCTTGGTGAAGTTTTATCTTTTCCTCCCATTCCTAGACTAGCCTATTTACAGTCATAGTGGGGACTATAGGCTCTATATCATTCTTAATCCCTTTCTCGTCCTTACAAAGGGATTCAGGTATCCTATAAAAGCTTATCTTATTCTTTCCAGATCTTAGATTTATGGTGCCCTTATCAAACTTAATCACGGCCTTACCAGTGGTCAGGTAGGGAGAGTCTAATGTCCGTCTCAGCAGGCCTTTCGTCGGTCAGTTTCATGTAGGTAGAGAGGGCCATGACATTCACGTCGGATCCTTGGTCAACTAGGGTGTTCATGTGTTTCAGGCCTCCTATGTTACGGGGTAGTTTGAAGTTTCCTCCGATGTCCTCCTTCCTTGTTATCTTTTTTCTAAGGATTGCTTCATAAACATGCCCCCTAGGTAATACCTTGACAAGGTTTCCAGCTCTTAAAGAGTAGGATCTTCTAACAGACAGATGTATTAGATTTACCATGCTTGCTAGTTCTCATTACCGGAACGTCTCAAAGCAGACAACACGATATGAGTGAATCAGATAGTTACTATCTTTCTGATTAAGCCATCAATTCATTTACTGGAACAAGTTTGATTCACATTAAATCGGCACATCATTTCTTTCCAGTTGCATAAGTTTGATTCATTTAGAGAATCTCGCTAAGTAACCTACCAGAGTCTTGTTTGATTTGTTGGCTCAAGCAGGATGCCATCTTCATTGTGCAATACATAGGTATCACTCGGATGTTCTGCAAAAAAAAGGATAATTGCATAGGACTCTTGTTTAGAAGCATGTGAACTCATTGGTGTCAACAGTGTTTGTCATGGAATGTGCCTAATTGAGATTTTTTTTATGATCTCTTGCTCTAGACTGATTAGTTGCGTTTTTGGTTATAGTATCGGAGGCTAGAGCAGACTGTCCACTCTTTTCAATATCAACTAACTAGGAGTGAGAAAGTCAATGAAATCGTGTGGATCTCCGTGACAATGAGACAAGTTTTCGTTGAGAGGAAATCGAATGGCTGGAGGGCTTGTGCATTGCATCACTGGGTCCATGATGTCGTCTTCAATATCAGAATTCATCTGGTGAAAACCAATAGGATTATGTTTTGACCCGGTTTAACTACTAAGGTGTAGGGAGGGCTGCTTTATTTTCACTCTTTATCCATACGTTTCTGTTTTCATTCTTCAACGCATTTCTATGTCTTACCAAGACGTCCATTACTACCATTTGTTGTGATTGTTCCAGTGTTAAACTCATCTTAGTCGGTATTATTCCCTAAAATATTCATGCTCCATCTTTCCTAAGACTGCTATTTCTAACTATGGGATTGTCCTTGGGTAGATCCTCTACGGTTCTGGTGGGATCATAGGGACTAATGCCTAACCCTAACCACCTTATGACATTCAGACATCGTCGTATTTAAGATGTTGTTAGGTATAAGATCATAACCATTAAACCTTTCCCGTAAGAGTGTCAAGCACTTGTTGAGTCGATTAGATCTATTTTTATTATTAAGATCACTATTTTAAATACATTTCTCCCCTTATTTTAAATACTAATTCACTTAGTTTTTGAAATACTTTGTGATTAAAATTAGTCATGAAAATTCTGTGGGAAAAACTTTTATTCTTAGCATGAATTATATGGAACATAAACTTGCTCCCCCTTAATTTTACCTATGTTTGACACCAAAAAAAACATGATACCAAGTTGTAAAATGAGTATAAAATTGAGGGTTAGCATTGTTGAGCACATAATTTTGAAAGATTATGAATTGTCATTGAAGAATTCTTGAAAATTTGCTCATCCACTTTGATATCATCTTAATAACATTATAATCTATTAGTAGTCATCATTATTACAGATTGATATTAAGATCTTTTTATAATGTGTTGAATACATAAGAATTATCATGTGATGATGTATCCAACAACATTAAAACATTGTTTTTCGAAAAACTCCCCCTCAAACATTGACTCATTTTTGAAAATGACACCAAATGTGGAAGAATTGTCTTGTAAAACTTTATGAGGGTTGGAGTGTTGAACACACAATTTTGAAAGATTGTGAATTGTCATTGAGAAATTCTTGAAAATTGTGTTCAACATTTAGAAAAACATCATGTTAGAAGACTTCTCTTTTAACGCTAAGGATAAGCGTTATTATATGTTTCAGTGCGCTTATCTTTCTTGAGCTCAAAACTTTGAATTGTATAAACTGCTCAAGTCCGAGAAAATTGCTTTTCTCGTTGTGAGGATAAGTTACCTTTGAAGATAAACTTTCCTTTCTTTGAGGTCTGAAAGAAAAATTAGAAATGACATGTTTTGAAAGCATTTGAAACTCCTGCTCGAACTTCATTTACACGCCCGTGTCGATGTTAATCAATATTTCTAGGTACGTAAATGTTATCTCGCGATCCAAGAGAAGTCGGAGAAGATTATTGTTTGTGAAACATTTTATAATTTTTTGTTTTTGTTTTCTTCTTTTTGATAATTTTATATTTTATATTTTCTTTTTTTTTAAATATGTTCATGTGCGGCTAGATGTTTGATGGAATATCTGAGCAGATTTGTTTGTCAAGAACCTCCTCATTCTGCTGGAGTCAACATCGCATACCAATTCGTCTGACAAGTACTATGAAACTGTATTCTTCGGGGTAAGGCTTTAGTAAACATATCAGCTAATTGGTATTTAGTTCTGACAAAGTACAATTCAATTATACCGTTTTCATCATGTTCCTTGATGAAATGATATCGAGTATGGATGTGCTTGGTATGGGAGTGCTGCACGGGATTGCTATGGCTGACTGAGAGTCACAATACAACGGTATTTTATTGTAGTTGAAGCCATAATCCTTAAGCTGTGTCCTCATCCACATTACTTGAGCACAACTTGCAGATAACGCTACGTACTCATGCCTCATCGGTGGTGACATTGCAGTACATCCTGCTTCTTTGACATCCTTTGACTAAACTTATCATCATAGGAACTGTATTCCTCCAGAAGTGCTTTTACGAGTATCAATGCATCCGGCATGGTCGACGTCTAAAAAAGCTGTTAGTTTAAAGCCAGAGCCCTTCAGATACCAGAGTCCCATGTTAATGGTACCCCTTAAGTAGCGAAAGATCCTTTTAACCTCTTTGAGGTGTTTTTCAGTCGGTCTTGCTTGATATCTTGCACAATAACATAGTGCTTGCACTATGTCTGGTCTACTAGATGTCAGATACATGAGTGAACCTGATTTTACTACGGTGTCGTTTGGTCTACGGGTTCACCAACTCAAGTTCTGACATCTAATTTAGGTTTGGTAAGCCAGTGGTGTACCAATTGCTTTGTCCTTTTGCCCTACATGTTTTTTAAGTATCTCTAAAGCGTACTTGGCTGATTTGATTAGATTATCACTCGTGGGGATTAGTGGATCTGATGTCCTAAAAAGAATGTCATTTGCTCCCTATTAAGGAATTCAAATCTATGTGCATCTAATTTTTCAATGTTTAGAAAATATTAGGGTTTGTGGACCCATAAAATGATGTCTTCACTATAAATTTGCACATAGTAGATATGGTCCTCCCGTATTTTATCGTGGAATAGGTGGTCGGTGTCAATTGTACCTTTAGTAAAACTTTAGATATCAGTAAATTTGAGAGTTTATCTTATACCAGCTCTTGGAGCTGTTTTAAATCCATATAGAGATTTCCTACAGACGGTAAACCTTTAATACTTATTCTTTTTGGATGATCAGGATCAACGAACACGTCTAGTTGTGCACATAACCTCCTTCTTCAATGACCATTGTATGAAATGTCATTTTCACGCCACATCTAATTAAATTGGGGAAAATACTTGGTGCAGCCATATGCGATGAAAAATCACGAACAATTCAAGCGGCAATGCGCAAATTATTCTTCTCGAAAATGCAATACCTTCTTCAGACTTAACACTTTAGCTACAGGTGTGCTTGTTGCAAATTACAGTTTGGTCTTCATCCTTTTTGTTCTTCCATAACCACTTTAGCTTGATTACGTTCTTGCCAAAGGGTTTGTCAACTAATTCCCAGACTTGAAGTCTGTCAAACTGATGAAGCTCTTCCTGCATTGCTCCTATCCATGCAGAATTGCCATTGCTTCCTTATGTTTTTTAGGTTCGCTTAGTACTCACGGGTGGTGCGAACTTTACATAAATTTCAGGAATCGTTGCAAGTTGTCATCTTGTTTGCACTGGCTTGGATAGATTTCTACGAACTTAAGTTAACGGGTGATCTTTTTTCCATCGGTATTCGGAATCTTGTGGTTGATTAAAGGTATGTAAATTTGAATAACCAATATTGCGTGAGGAAGACTCAGCAACTTCTTGTACCGGTGTACAAAAAGGATTAGTAAATTCATGTTGTGTATATGGCTTGATTATCGTTGTTTTCCTCAGCATGAACATTTGTAGGAAGTGATGGTTTTGATGTAGGGTGAATATTCGTTGTAGGTTGTGTGTCTTGTGGAGTAGAATTGTCGGTGGGAGAAGAAGACTTGTTGACCGTGATGTAGACCCGCAGATTGAAAAAATTCATGTACAAAATGGACCGAAAGAAGATCCAATCTTGTTGTGATGGTGCTTTTGACTATCTGCTGAAGGCGAATAACATTTTGTAGTTGAGGGATGGGGTCTGAGTTGTCATAATCTGACGCTTGTGTAGTTGGGACACGAGGCCTGAAGTGTCATTGCAACAGACGTCTTATCATCTCGTTGATTCATTTCAAATCTGAAAGTATGGATTTCACTAGATCAATCGAGTCCTTTTTTTTTTTTTTTTTTGTTCTTGTTGTAAACTATATATCCCTTAGACTGGGTGGAGTATCCCACGAGAATGCACGGATCCCCTTTTTCTTTCATCTTGTCAAGATTTTCACCATCTCTAGTTAAGTAACAGGTGCAACCAAAGATGTGAATGTGTCAAATTGAAGGTTTCCTATCATTGATGATGTGGTATGTCGTTTTCTCATGTGTCGGGATGATGATAGATCTGTTTAGAGTATAGCATGCGGTTGCAATTGCTTCAGCCCAAAAGAATAAAGGAAGTTTAGAAGTTGAGAGCATCGTGCGAGCAGCCTCAACAAGAGTACGGTTTCGTCTTTCGACAACGCCGTTCTGTTAGGTGTTCGTGGAGTGGAAGTTTGATGCTCAATTCCTTATTCTTTGAAGAATGCATGGAGTGTCTTGTTTAAGAACTCTGTGCCTCTGTCAGTGCGAACAGAAATTACTGAGGCTTGAAGATTTCGTTGAATCATCTATAGGAAATCTTTTAGAACTTTTGGTGTTTCATCCTTGGAATCCTATAGAGAAATTGTGTCCAATGTATATCTGGAGTAGTGCTTGTCTATAATTACAAGAATCGTAATTCTTCCGCCATTTATGCTAGCATAACGCATGGGACCACATGAAGTCTCTTATGAAGCAAATTTAGCCGTCCTTTTAAACTTGGAAGACAGCCTTTTATCTTGTAATGAACTTCTTTTATCTTTTACTCATCTTACAAGAACACATAGTTTGTTCCTTGACATATTTTAGTTTTGGTAACCAATCACATCAACCTTCTTTGAAAGAAGTTGAGATTGTATTCGGGGAAGTTAAGATGAGAAAGTCTTCGATGCCATAACCATGCTTGAGTTGGTAAGGCTTTAGCCATGAGACAAAGTGGAGTTGATGAAGTTGTTTCTTGAAGAGAAATTGTATAGAGATCAGATCCACGATTATCGATGAGTAAATCGTTTCCCAGAAGATATCTAACAAAACAAGTAGATTTCCAGAAAGCAACCTCCAAATCCGCATCACAAAATTGACCAACTGAGAAGAGATTGTGATTGAGGCCTTCGACGTAATAAACCTTGTTGATCGTGATATTTCCTTGAACCAAATCTTCATAACCAAGAATTAGAGGAAATTGATCATTGCCAAAATGAACGGTACCCATATATTTTTCAACAAAATTGCACATCAGCGTTAGATTGTCCGTCATGTGCTTTGTGCATCCAGAGTCAACAATGAAGAGGATGAGTTGAACAATCTGCAAGAGAATTAGAGGACGATGGAATATTTGACAAATTAGATCCTAAAGTATTTGTGAGTTTCAAGACATTAATTATCCTAGATGCATTATCGATAGCAAAACTAACTCTCTTTTGCACATTCTCATTCCTAACTTTAGGCACCCATTTTATTTTTGTCATAGGAACCCATTTATATCCTGATGGGCATTGTTGTTCTATCCACCATTTCCATGCCTTACTAGTTTTCTCATACAACATCCTATAGTAACTCTTAGATTTCTGAGTAGTGGATTCTGATGCAACTGCTTTCTTACGTGGTGTTGTAACAGATTTGTTCGCTTGACTTTTGGGTTTTCTAGTACTAATAGGCACTACTTTAGGCTTCTTAGTTCTAGCATCACGGTCGCAAATGTTTAGAAACCAAGAATCAATTATTCGGACATTAAACACACATTTTCCACAAGTAGCACAAACAACATTAACATTCAAAGTTCTGGATTTTAAACTGTCATTACTCGCAGTTACAGACTTTGTTTTATTAGAAATACTAGAAATCCTAGGGTGGTCTTCTACTTCATTCTTCTTATCCTTCACTTGACTATTGTTTGGCATGACCTTATCTTTCATTTGAGTGCTCCTAAGCTATGGTCTGCTAACATTATTTTTGTGAATATCATTGTATGCTGTAGACATGCGTGGCTTAGTTTTTATCAAGTCGTTAGGCAACTGTGGTGCTCTAGTTTGTGTTGTCCTAGTGTCAATTTGGTACATGCCTGGTTTAATCACAATTGTGTTTCTTACAGCTTGCCTTGCTGTTTGAGGCAAAATCTATGTAGTGACTGGTTTTGATAAACTCTCTGACACATTAGTTTTGGGAACTGACTTTGTTTGTGAAAAACTTTTCCGCTCTAGAGAGTCTGAAAAAGGAGCCGGTTTTCCTAAAACTGATGGTTTTGGAATCCTTTGAGCATTTGGTTGTCGAACAACATATGGTTTATCAAACTTAGTTTCCACAGACTTTCCTTTGCATTTCTCAATGAGTTTCTTTATCTCACTTATAGCAATGTTCTTGTCTTGCAGTTGAGCTTTCAAATCTTGTATCTCAAAATATTGTTCACGTTCTTTTTGAAATACATTTGACGCTTTTTTTTGCAAACTGTGTCATTTGTCATTTGTTCTTGACATTGTTGTAAATCCAGTTCAAGAGAAATTAAGTGTTTTTCTAATTTAGCAAAACTTCATAAAAGCTCAGTATAAACTTCTTTACTAACAGATTCAATTTGTTTCGAAAGCTTTTGTGCAAGACATTACATCTTTTTACTTTATGAAGTTATAAGCATTACAATTCAGGTGAGCATCTAATCAGATAAACGAATTGCAAATAAGAACACATAACATCATTAGACACACATTCTTGCAAGAGCTTATCATACATGTTTGAAAATTCTGCCTTATCAGATTCAAGTTCGTTAATTTTATTTTCAAGGGATTCAACGTACTTTAAATCAGCATGCATTTCTTTCTTAAGTTCATGAACAAATGCGAAACTATCATTTTGTGTCTTAAGGGCAAGAGGCATCAAACATGTCTTAATCAGGATTTCCATATCTTTAGCAGTTGGGGCACGAAAATGATCTCTAGAATGTTTCACCCAAGCTTGATCGACAAGTTCTCTAAGATGATTTATGTTATTTGTCATGACATTATATGCTTGTCTACTTTTGCTTATTGACTTGGAAACTGGTAAGAAATCGATGTTTTTGAAAATATTTGGTTTTGTTTTCACAAAACATTTTCTCCACATTTTCTTCCTTACTTCATTTGTGTGAGCCAACTGTATTTGATATTCCTGGGTTGGGGGTTTAAAAATTTCATAAAAACTATTTAACTTTCTGTAATCATAGGGTTTCACTAAGTATTTATTCAATTTTTCTCGACTCTCTCTTTTAAGAGTCAGTGTCTCTTCCCT
Organism: Tanacetum coccineum; assembly: GCA_026074375.1. NCBI lineage: Eukaryota > Viridiplantae > Streptophyta > Magnoliopsida > Asterales > Asteraceae > Tanacetum > Tanacetum coccineum. The sequence continues at coordinate 24,955 of BQNB010070449.1, forward strand.
ATCGGGGACGAGTCTGTTTGCAAGATCAGATTGGTCATGTGGGATCTCATAAAAACTTGGTTTCTCATATTGAGCCATTTTGAGGTACATTGGATTAGCAAAGGTAGGTCTTCCATTAAATGTAGGGCATTTGGGTGCTAACATATGAATGGTTTGGATTGATTGACTCCTTTTGTAAACAATTTCATTCAAAAACTTTAATTGGTTTTCCATTGAAATCATTTTGTCAATATCTTTTTCTTCCTTAAGTTTCAAATCCGTTATTACCTTTGTTTTCTCCTTGACAAGACCTTCGTAATGTGATTTTGTTAAAAGACTCTGTTTGACTAACTCATCGTGTTTCTCTTTGACAACAGAAATTTCGTAGGCTTTAACTTTTAAACCTTCTTTTATGTCAATGTCTTTTTGAGCTAATAGTCCTAGAGTTTCATTTAACTTACGTTTAAGTTTGTCATAGTCAACTGTACGGTCATTAAAGGCCTTGTACCTCTCAAACTCAGTCTGTTTGTTTTGAAGTGCAACTAAACAACTATCCCGAATACTATTAGACTCCCCTAGGGTTCTACTAGTCTCTGCAAGAGTAGATTTGCACTCTTTCAATTCTTGAGTCAATGATGTGTTTGCTTTCTTTAATTGCTTTTGAATCTTTTTATTTTCATCGACATCAAGTTTTAAATTTGCAATTAAATTAGCAAGCGCAACACGCTCATCATCACATTCTACAGCATTTTGGTCATTCTGAATATCATTATCACACATATCCGGTGAATCAGGAATGACATTACTATCAACCGTTTCCACTACACATGTGTTACTAATGGATTCAGATTGCTCAGAATGTTGTATTTCATTGGCAAACACATTATATCCAGTATCGTATTGTACCTGTTCTAATGGCTCAGAATCAGTGCCTGAGTCTGCATTAGGAACCTCCTGGATCTTTGCCATATAGCTGTAATGTGCTTCCAACTCTTGTTCATCAATCTCTTCATCCGTGTCTGCTAGCCAGTCAGATTGCTCTGCTTGAAGTTGAACACCTTTCTCAGCTTGTTTACACAGCAACATCTTTTCCTTGTGATACGTGGAGTCTTTAACCCGTTTTGGCTTCCTGCATTCCTTAGCAAAATGACCAAATTCCTTGCAGTTAAAACACTGTATCCCAGACTGCTGCACTACTTGACCACCTACAGTGAATCAAGAAAACTTGGTATAATCAAGGTCTTGTATATGAATGTTGTTGAAGAACTTTGAGAATTTTGCTTAGACGGTGAAGTACCTTTGTCTTGGAATGGGACAATAATATCCCGTGAGAATTGCTGATTACATCTCAACCTTTAAACTCTCTGGCTAACTTACCAACCTCGTATTTTGTCAGCTATTGCTGTGATCACTGGTGAAGTAACCCGATATACCAAAATTGAAAATGAAGAAAATCCCCTAAATTTGTTACTTAAGCTGCACTGTGTTGGATTGAAGAGCGGTGCAGATTAAATCTATAATTACTCTTACCCAACCAGAAAAGTATAAGAAGTTCAACTCCTCTTGAAATTATCCACATGTCTTCTGCGTGTGGACCCATAAGACTACTAATGTAAACTCTTTAAGTGATAGTTAACCAGGTCTACAACCAACCACCCCTGACTTCTAGTAACTAGATAATTCAAGTCCTAATCATAAGTTGTATACGTTCAAGCAAGTCATCAATCGATATATTAGGGGTTTAAAGAAAAAGGGCGTAAGCATAATGAAGGGAAGTTCTCGATGATGAATAAGTAGACGCCTTCGTGAAACTCAACTTTAATCTCAAATAAGTGATACCAAATCAACTTCGTAATCACTTGACATCGTTGTCCGAATCTTTAGCCGTTTGTCGTTTTAGTGAATCTTTTCAGGATCGTTTTGGCATTAAGTGTTATGTTTGCTTTGGTGTTTATGTTTTGATTTGTCTTGATGATCATATTCCCAAATTCAGTCACATACCCAAAGTCGGTCACATGCCCACCTGATGCGCGGATTTTCAGGAAATTAGGTTTTCAAAACATAAAATTTCCTTAAATAGTGTCATGTTTCGCTTGGCACATTTCAACATATTTCGCTTGAGAAACAGACCTGCATATTTCGCTTGAAATCTACACATTTTGCTTGGTTTAAGGAAATTACACATTTCGCTTGGTTTAAGAAACATGTTTCGCTTGAGAAAAAATTGCACATTTTGCTTGACAGGAAATTGCACATTTCGCTTGAACTCTTCCAACATGTTTCGCTTGAAGAAATTTTGCATATTTCGCTCGGAATGTGACTTGACCTGCATATTTCGCTTAATAATACATATTTCGCTCCAAAATACATATTTCGCTCCATTCAAGAACACATTTCGCTCCCTTCAAACATGTTTCACTGTCTTTAAAACACATTTCGCTTCCTTCAAGCATGTTTCGCTGTCTTCAAAAATTCTTTAAAAACCCAGAAATTTTTGATCCAAAAACGTGTTTTGATACCCAAATAAGTTGCTAGTACATATAAGACTAACAAAAGTACAAGTTGATCGTCGTAAAACACACGTTTTAGATCAAAAAGTAAGCGAAAAAGGGTGCGTTCGGTTTGAGTTTCTTACCCAAAAAAAACCACCATGAACATCTCTGATTCAGCAAACAACGATCACGATATGCTCCTAGGCTCTGATTCCAATTGTCAACAATAAGATTTTGTTAGCCTCAAAATATTGAGTCGAACATGAAGTTCGTTCATTATGTATTTAAGTCTCGGTCAATCAATTAGTTAACGTTGTAATAGGAAAGTATCGGGAATCGGGCTCGATAGTTAATCTAATATTGTATATGTTTCGGGTTTAATCCCAAGCAATACCCGAGCCCGGGTCCTAGTCAAATATCCCGAACGTCACTTAATGTGTCGGGGTATATAAATAACTTTTCCACCTAGGAAAAGGAAGATGGTTCATTAATAAAAATTCCATTTTCTTCTTTCTCAAATTTCTCTCTCAACTCTCTCTCCTCTTTCTCTCTCTAAATCAACTCACTTTCTTTATCTATTTTCTTGATCGATTCGTGGTTTGTTATATGAAGTGAAGTGTTATACGGGATCTTACAGATTTCACTAACAAAAGACGATCCGGAGGTAAGGGAGGATAGAAATGAAAGTAAGCCATTTTATTAGAGAGAGAAAGGAAAGAGTGTGTGTGTTTTCTAGAGAGAGAAACAACACATACTTATGAAATAAATGTTTATCCTCTCACCCCTCCATGGAAGTATGGAGGGGGTATTTATAGTCCTAGTGACACCTAACTATTGTAACTTGGCATTATTAGTCTGTACGTGTCACACTATAACTAAACTATTGTAATTCCAGATATGTCACCGTATTTTAAGGCTAACACATATGAATGGTCTGGATTGATTGACTCCATTTGTAGACAATTTCATTCAAAAACTTTAATTGGTTTTCCATTGAAATCATTTTGTCAATATCTTTTTCTTCCTTAAGTTTCAAATCCGTTATTTAACTTTTTGTTTTTTGGTTTTTTATATTATTTTATTATTTCTTCACTTGACAAGACCTCGTAATTTGAACTTGTTAAAAGTACTCTGTTTGACCAACTCAACGTGATTTTCTCTTTTACAACTGAAATTTCGTAGCTTAAGTTTAAACCTTCTTTATTTCAAGTGGTCTTTTTGAGCTAATAGTCATAGAGTTTCATTTAACTTAAGTTCAAGTTTCTCGTAGTCAACAGTACGGTCATTAAAGGTTTTGTACTTCTTAAGCTCAGTCTGTTTGTTTTGAAGTGCAACTAAACAACTATCCCCGAATACTATTAGATTCCTCTAGAGATCTACTAGTTTCCGCAAGAATAGATTTGCACTTAGTCAATTCATCAGCAAGTGTTGTGTTTTCTTTTTTTAGTTGCTTTTGAATCTTTTTATTTTCATCGAAATCAAGTTTTAAATTTGCAATTGAATTAGCAAGCACAACACGCTCATCATCACATACTACATCATTTTGGTCATTCGAAATATCATTATCACACATATCCGGTGAATCAGGAATGACATTATTATCATCCGTTTCCACTACACGTGTGTTACTGATGGATTCAGATTGCTTAGAATGTTGTATTCTATTGGCAAACACAATATATCCAGTATCGTATTGTACATGTTCCAATGGCTCAGAATTAGTGCCTAAGTCAGCTGTAGGAACCTCCTGGATCTTTGCAATGTAGCTGTAATGTGCTTCCAATTCTTGTTCATCAATCTCTTCATCCGTGTCTGCTAACCAATCATATTGCTCAGCTTGAAGTGGAACACCCTTCTCAGCTTGTTTGCACAACAACATCTTTTCTTTATGATACGTGTAGTCTTTTACCCTTTTTGGCTTTCGACGTTCCTTAGCAAAATGACCAAATTCCTTGCAGTTGAAACACTGTATCCCAGACTGCTTCACTACTGGACTGCCTACAGTTTCCTTAGCCCCAGCAATAGTCATTGTCCTCTAATTCTTAAACTGTCCAGTCTGATTTTCATTCTTGTATCTTGGAGTAGTATCTACATTCTTGTTTCTGGTGTTTGAGGAAGTTCTGAGGTTGTTGTTGGTAGGTTTGTAGAGCTTCTTAAAATACTTTGCAATGAGTGCCAAAATTTTCTGCATTTCCTTATCCTTCTGAGCTTGTTCAAGATCATTGTCTTCTTAAGAAGCTGACTCAGATAGAGGTGTGATTGGTTTGGCTATCTCTTTGCCTTTGTTTCTGTTAGATGCATGAGATCTGGTGAAAGATGATTGTTTTGATGGTTGTGCAATCGATTTGTGTGATTTTGGTGCTTGATAATAAGAATCAGGATATTGTTGAGTAGAAGCAACAAGTGTTAATGGGTTAGCATTCTTGGCTATTCTTTCAGCACGGATTTCATTAACTTCCTTTTGATATTGTTTCAGAACGTCAAAGAGCTTGTGATATGAGACTGTATCCAAATCTTGTTGTTGCTTGACAATTGTCACAAACCTTGACCATTCTGGTTGAAGTTGTTGAAGAAATTGAACATTGACTTACATCATAGCAATTGTCAAGTTGTTTCTTATCATTTCATTCATCATCTTGTAAAATCAGGAGTAATAAGACTCCATTGACTCTCCATCATGAGAAGTGAATTTTCTAAACTCCTAAAACAAATTAGTCTTGACATCTTGAATGTTAAGAGATTCACCCTGTTGTAGCCTTTCAATGGCTATCCACATTTCATGAGCTGTTTTGAAAGCATCAACAGTTGAATAGATATCATCCCCAATTGTCAATAGCAAGTGAATTGCTTCCTTTTCCGCTTGGTAATGTTCTTTGTTTTCTGGAGACATATTCAAGATTGTCTCAACTGCAGTACGTTTCGGAATTGCAGGATTATTACCTATTGCAGGTATAGCTAGAATTGTGACAGTGGTAGGTTGATATGGACCTTCTAAGAGGCATTTCCTTAAGGCATCACCATTTGGTCTTGTATCAATGTATCATAAGAAACGTGATTGCCACTGAGAATATCTTCCTGGTGCAAGCATTGGTGGACGATCCCTTGAACCAGCTGCCATGATGTTGTTATGCATTTGACTGTCGGTGGTGGAAGTTACAATTGGAGTAGTCATGATGAATGATTGTTGAATTATGAAGTGAAAATGATTTGTAGGATCTTAAGTAGGTAAAGTGATTGTTGTTGTGGTGGAAAACTATTTCACGGGATTTTACAAGTCTTGACTAAACCGAGAAAACACGTGAGTGGTTCGCGGGATTTTACTAAATAAAAAAACCGTGAAAATATAATTGTTGTTGTTGAAATCGTTGTTGTAATTGAAGAACTTGAGCTTTTGATAACGATTGGTGAGCTTAAAACGACTAACGGTGCAATAACGTTTCAATTTGGAAGACTAACGGTTGAATTATAAGCACTAAGGACTAACGGTGTAAAGTTGTTTTAACAAAGAGGGTTAATAATCAAAGAAAGGACGAAGGATGAAGTATACATGAAGTCCAGGGACTAAAGTTGCAAATTTTGAATTTAGTTGAATAAAATTAACCTTTTCCCTCCTGAACACGTTTTCTTCTTCGTTTTTAAAATATATTAAAAAACGTTTTTTATTCGTTTTGATTCGGTTTGATTTATAAGCTCATACGGTTATCATCGGTGAAATCCGAATATACCACAATGATCGAAAAGATGTCACGAGCACGATGGTATAAGTTAAACATCCCGTTCTGCACCGTCACTCGAACCCGAAAAAACCGTTATCGAAACGATGTCCGATCACGATGGTATAGATTAATGTCCCATACTTGATACGTCACGTGAACAAAAAACCCGAAATCAACTTAGTTGATGGTACACAAAGAAATAATTGGGTTGTTCGATTTCTCGTTGTAACGTGTTGTTCGATACTCAAGGATGTGGATGTTGTTCGGTTTGGAAGGAAAAGAGTTGTTCTGGATACAGGTGTTCGTTGCGGTATCAAGGTTTTCGCTACTCTAGGTTGTTCGATACTCAAGGTTTTGAGTTGTTCTGGTACTCAAAAGAAATGTGTTATTCGATAGCAAAGTTGGTCGATTACAGGATGTTGTTCTCGGTATCAATGGTTTTGAGTTGTTCGATATCCAAATGATCTTGAGTTGTTCGGTACCTAAAGAGATGAGTTGTTCGATACTCAATGAAAATGAGTTGTTCGGTAAACAAAAAAATTGTAGTTGTTCGGTACCAAAAGACTTATGAGTTGTTCGGTTGCTCAAGGATACAAGTTGTTCGATGTACTATCTCCTTATCATCTTTCCGTCCTTGCGTTTGTCTTCTTCAGAAAGCCACCAAAAACCAATGTCCTTGTTGCTATAATCTTGGATCTATGTTCCCTTTGTTTTCTTTGAACCGTGGACCACAAATAACAATAAGCCAACCAAATAAGCTCTAAAATATTCGTAATAAGATAGAAAGTAAAGAGCTTTCCATTTTAACCACAAAGAAACACAAAAATTGGTGAAGAAATAAGCTAGCCAAAATAAGCTTCGAAAAATCTTTACAAATAAGCTTGAAGAATCTCTTAATAAGTAATAAGCTGCGGAAAAAGTTAACCACACAAAAAAACTACAAACGATTCATAAGGGGAAGTTGTAAGCTTGATGTGTTTACAATAAGCAAAAACCTAAAATTATTTTCATTTACAAACCAAAACACACCCGATAACAGTTATACACTGTTTGATGAAAAACATGTGTTGGCACAACTTTGTGAATTTTTATAGCAGCCCAAAATCAAAAGTTATAAGGAAATAAAGATTTTGAAAACGAAAAATATATGACGAAGGAAAATAAGCTACGTAAAGAAGAAAATAATAAGTCGAATGTTAAATAAGCCAATAAGCCAAACCAAAAAGCTCAACAATAACCACAACGAAAATACTAAACCCACCCCGTGGCGAGTGATACCAAATGTCGATAACCCAAGAACTCTTTCACTTCACCATGGATTCCAAGAAAAATAGATAAGCAGAAAAATGAAGAAATGTTGAGAGAAGTTAGAGAGAGAAAGAAAGAGAGAAAAATGAGATGGTTGATTAACTTGCACAAAATACAAATGAGACCAACACCCTCTTCACACTTGGAGTGGGGTATTTATACCAAGTAATGGGTCGGGCCATATGAGACTTTGTATGGGCCGTTTGGTATTTTAATCATGGGTCGGGCTCGGGTCTTGTGGGCTTAAGCCCATAACGCTTACAATATTAGATTTAAATAACGAGCCCAATACCCGTAGCTAGCCTATTACAACATATATTAAATAAAGACCGAGCTTTCATAATAATTAGCCGAGCTTCCTTTTTCGACTCAATATTTTGAGGCTAACATAATCAAAGACAAAGACAACTACACCAAGCATAAAATCGGAGGGATAGATATAAATACAATGAGAGTTTAAGGTTTGACTCTATGAAAGCAGTAAAGATAGGATGAGAGTAATGAAATAATCATAGGTTTCTGCATGTTTATAAAAGAATTACAAATTTTAAATGTTGTTCAAATTATTTTTTGAAAATACTTGAAAATTTTTGAATTTTCCTGTAGCTGGGCTCACACCGCCATTAGGGTAAATCCTGACACCGTCTCCAGCCTCTAAGAAAATTTTCTTT
>BQNB010070450.1:0-33120 GCA_026074375.1 Tanacetum coccineum
CTTCGCTATCATATGTTTATTCTCATTAGTAACTAGTAATGTGCTTGTAAACCTTAAAACCAAGAAACATACGTTTTCACAAAAATGAACAACCTTTTGATACTTTCGGGTTCATTGAGAAACCCGTATAAAAAATTGTCTAATGAAATTTCTGATTTTACCACTCATCAACGAAGTATATGAGTAGTGTTCATGCAAAATTTTAGCCCATAATTCCTTATAACGAAGCGGGAAATAAATTTACAAAATCGTGATTTTATGTGCAAATAGTGCGTAAATAGGTTAGCTTGTCAATTGAAAACAGACCCGTTTGACTTTTGCAATATATTTGGTGGGATTTGTAGATGGCTTGGTTAAGAACGTGTAGGACTTGGAATTTCACAAAAAGGTTGAGTAACGAATCCGGAACGAGCATTTGAAAGTCTATATTTTCTGATAGTCGGGACATTAGTGGGATTTATAGAGGACCATGTGACGTAAATTTACCAATTTGAAACACTAAAAATGGACGTCGGACGAGTGAGATATGACCAAATTAAAATCTGCGTTTTTATATGCAAAGCTGTCAAAAAGTAGTAATAACACACGAACAGCCCACTTAAGACGCAAATTTAAGGCCTTTAGAGTTAGAATTAGACTATGTGATAGTTGCGGTTATTATAGTATATGCAAGTGGCTTTCCACAGCCCCTTGAATAACCCATAAAGGTGTTGATACGCAAGAGTTATGGTTCCCCAAAACTCTGAACTCGTGAATATTATATGCTGAAATAACCTGAAATTTGGCAAAGTCTGGAAACATCCAAATCAGGGCGACCAGTCTGTTTGGACATGATTTTCAAGGCCGTTAGACTCTGAACTGAGAAATATGATAAACTAACGTTTTAAAGTACGTAACTTCTAGTTTTCAAAATGTCCAGACTCGTATTTTTAGGATCTGCAACGAATGACTTGTGGGTCAGCATAGTAGGCAACTCGTACATATTTGGAACTTTTGAAAATGTAAAAGTAAATATTCTATTTTTCCGCAAGCCACGTTTTATCTTGTAAAAATTAAACGCAACTGTGTATGGTGATATAAGACTTATATTTAGAGCGTGACGACTCGTCAAAGTTGACCGTTTGACTAAAATTAATATTCGAAAACGAATATCTTCATTATTTAATCGAAATGCAAGCACATACTAGGGATGAAACTTCATTAAATTCATTCATATTGCATATTTTCTCGTTTTGCGTGCATCGTCTTTCGTGCCTATATTAATTGATATTATCTTGCTATTACATTGAGGTGAGTTCGTAGCCCCTTTTTCTACTACTTGCTTTATTAAATACGGGGGAGATTACATGCTTGATTTCTTTGGACACAAGTGTTTTCAAAACTGTATGCTATTTCCTGATTACATTATTGCCTAAGTTACCGTATTGCCATTTAAGTCCCCTTTTATCATGAACCGTTAATTACCTGCTGGGTATACGCTAGTGTTATGGATAGATCTATCGGGACTGACCATCCCCGTCTGGGCTGTGGTTTCTAGTTGACCATTGACGCATTTAACATTTGAAGAAAATTCGTAGGATGTTTGGCAACATCTGTATTGAGAAAATTCGTAGGATGTTTTTGTAACATCTGTATCCGTGTTGGGGCACAAACCTCGAGTACTGGTTTGTTTACAGTTTATTACGTTAAGGTTCGGTGTCATGAGCTTAGGGCAATAATACAAAGTGTTGGACTATCGAATGTGTTTCATAGTCTACTATTGCTTAAATCTTGTGGTCCACGCTATCTCCTAATAAACCTATGAATTCACTCAACAATTTTGTTGACGTTTTAGCATGTTTTAATCTCAAGTGCTGAGGTATAAGCTTGGATGGGAGCCGTGACGGATATCTATTAGAGGGATTCTGATTTCTTAAATTCAATGAAACTTTTGTCTTATAAAATCTTAATGTCTTTTTAACAAAACTATGGGACCTAGCGTGAAAACTCTGATCTTTTGTAATGACATCAAATGAAACTTATTTTTAACGTCCATTTAAGGTCGTTTTCTATATCTTGATTTTTATACTTTGACGTAGCACCCCATTATTACCTTTCCGCTGCGACCTGATTTTGGAGGTGTTACAAGTAGGCTCAAGTATTTCTAGCCGTATAAATATCCTTATGACATGAGCACTTCCCAACAACTTCCACTTGTGAATGTCAGTGTCATAGAATATAACATACTAACATTGACGAATAGTCTAGCAACATCATCAATGCTCTCGGAAATACCTGAGTATGGTTTCAATAAAAATCTTAGCCTTCAATTGGTTCAAGTTAATTCATCATTTTGTTTCAGATACAATGTTAAACATGGATATGGTTCAAAAGTCATTCCATAATTTAACGATTCTCTTTCTCATTTCTGTATTGATCTAGATTACCAAATGTAAAAAGAATTATCTTAACTACACTTTGGACACGACCATGCAAACAATTGATCAACCTAATAAGGGGCCTAATAAATATCTAACTCTTAAACTTGTGGAGGAACAAATTTTATTTTGACTACAAGTGTCATTCATGTACTTCAAAACATTTCTGAAATAACTTTTATAACTACCTTATTTAGCATAACGGTTGTCTATAATCAAGAAATTCCATCCATACATGCAAGACTTGCTTGCATCTCAAGTATGAGGATAAGCAAACTCTACCATATGTGTAACTCACTTAATGACGCTGATCCATAAAGTGATTAGCACAAGGTGAGGTATCCAATATTCAACCACATTGAATAACATGTGAGTTTGGCAGAATCATCTTTATATATTCAACAGAATATAACCAACCTCTCACATTTGTCTTAATTCAACAATATTCTCATATTGTTAATTGACAATGGACATAGTTTAGAATGCAACAAGTCATTCATGGATTTAAACATGCAAATATAGGACATAATTATTATCAAATAAAAACAATAATACCACGTAAATAATTCATTTGAAAAAATAACAGTCGTTTAACATCCTTTTATCCAAATACTAACTAATACATCACAGGTCTACATGAGACTACTAGAAGGAAAAACACCAATTGTCATAGCATGTTCAAAATGCTTGTTATATGGCATTGGCTTTGTAAATGGATCAGCCAAGGTGTCATATGTGTGAACTTTTCTCAGGACAATTTCACCATCTTGAATTACTTCACGAATGTAGTGATATTTCCTTTGATAATGTCTGGATCCCTTTATAATTTCATGATCATTGGCGATTGCTATTGCAGGCATATTGTCACATAGCATCCCTATAGGTCTTTTATTAGTTGGCATGACATTTCCAAGTCCATCAATAAATTTCTTCATCCAGACAGCTTTTATTGATGCTTCAACAGCAGCAATGTACCCGACTTCTATAGAAGACATAGCAATAGTGCTTTGTTTAGCCCTCTTCTAGTCTACGGCTCAACCATTAAGTACAAAAACATATCCCAATTGGGATTTGGTATCGTCCTTATCAGTCTGAAAACCAGCATCAGTATAGCAAGTTAATTTTAGCTTGGTTTCAGGATTTTCCCCATAAACAAGAAACATATCTTTAGTATTCCTTAAATACTTAAGAATAGTTTTAACAGCAGTCCAATGAGCTTCACCAGGATTTTGCGTAAATTGACTACATAAATTTTGCACAAAGGTAACATCAGGTCTAGTGCATCTCACCGCATACATAATAGATCCTATAGCCAAAATATAAGGAACTCTCTGCATACGTTTCACCTTACTATGTGTTTTTGCACCTTGAGATTATCTTAAGTTAGGTTTCTCTTAAATTGGAACACTACCATTCTTAGAGTTATCCATCTTAAATTTCTTTAAGATTTATCAAATTAAGCACTTTGACTAAGAGCAATCAACCGATTAGATCTATCGCGTGTGATCTTGATTCCAAAGATGTATGCTACTTCTCCTAAGTCTTTCATAGAAAAACACTTACAAAGCCAAGACTTAACATCTTGCAACATTGTAATGTTATTTCTCATGATTAATATGTCATCGACATATAAGACTAGGAATGCAACAGTTATCCCACTAGCTTTGAGATATACACATAGCTCGTCAGGATTTTGAGTAAAACCAAGCTTCTTGATTTCCTCATCAAATCTCTTGTTCCAGCTTCTAGATGCTTGCTTTAATCCATAAATGGATCATTGCAGTTTGCATACTTTGGATCCATAAACCTCTCAGGTTGCACCATATATACATCCTCGTTTAGGTGACCATTCTTTGACATCCATATGCCAAATCTCATAGTCATAGAACGCGGCTATGGCTAAAAGAATCCTTATAGCTCTTATGTCTGCAACAGGAGAGAAGGTTTCCCCATAATCTACGACATAGGTTTGGGTATGGCCTTTTGCTACAAGACGAGCTTTAAAGGTGTGTACATTGCCATCTATATTGGTCTTTTTCTTGAAAAGCCATTTACTCCCAACAACTCAACCATTAGGAGGAAGATCAACCACACCAGACTTGGTTATCTTTCATGGATTGCATTTCCGTATTCCTAGCATTAAGCCATTTGTCAGATTCAGGATATGATAATGTAGCTTTATAATTAGGAGGTTCATTATGATCCCCTAATTCATGCTCCTCATCATCTACATAGGAACCATATATATCAGGTGCTTGAGATATCCTTCCAGGTCTACGAATAAGAACTTCCACACTATGGGGCTCGACCTCATTAGATTTGACCTCAATGTGTCTATCGCTAGTATTTTCATAAGGTTGTGTATCATCTTCTTGAATTAATTCAAGTCTTACATCACTCCCACTCACTTCGAGTAATCCGTGACTCCCACTCGCTTTTTGTACTGTGATACCATTTTCAAAGAACTCAACATTTCGAGCAACAAAAATCTTGTTCTCGAGTGGATAGTAGAAGTAGTAACCCATCATTTCTTTTGGGTATCCTACGAAGATACATTTAATGGATCTGGAATCAAGTTTGTCAGGTGTGTCTCATTTTACGAGTGCCTCACAACTCTAAACCCCTAAGTAGGAAAACTTGGGACTTTTCCCATGCCATATTTCATATGGCGTCCTATCAACCTTCTTAGTTAAAACAATGTTTAGTATGCGAGCATCAGACTCAAGAGTATATCCCCAAAAGGACTTTGGTAGAGTTGTTAGATTCATCATGGATCGAACCATATCAAGTAAAGTTTGATTTCTCCTTTCAGACACCCCGTTATGTTGTGGTGTATAAGGTTGAGTAAGTTGAGATACGATACCCATAATTTTTTGTGTGATTAACAAACTCATGACTTAAGTATTCGCCTCCATGATCGGATCAAATAGCTTTGATTTTCTTTCTGAGTTGATTTTTAACTTCATTTTGAAAAACCTTAAATGTTTCAAATACCTCATGTTTATGTAACCATAACGGCTTAAATCATCAGTAAAGGTTATGAAGTAACTAGCACCTTTTCTTGACACAATTCTAAAAGGGCAACATACATCAGTGTGCATTAGTCCTAATAGATCTTTAGCTCTTTCCACTTGATGTGAAAAAGGCTTAAGCGCCATCTTCTCAAATATACAAGATTTACATTTCTCAAGTGATTCACCGTGAGTGGGTTGCAAGATCCTATCACGTTGAAGCTTTTCCATGTGTTTCTTATTTATATGACCAAGACGACAATGCCATAGATGTGAAGAGTCCAACACATGTTTGGATATTATGTTGCTAACATTATAAATAGAACTAACATTTAGATAAAGAATATGCATATCTATTTCATAAATACCATCACGTGGAATTGTGATAAGTGCTTAATTACACATATCTTTTACCTTCAAAAACTAGCTTAAATGACCAAAAACAGACAAAAACTGCCAAATATTTGTATGTTTTGCATTTGTGTTGTGCAGGAACGGATATCTCACAAAAGGACGAAAAAACCAATCAAAAAGAGACAAAACAGGACACGGGATGGAAAAGTGTGTGGAGACGAAGCCAAATCAAAGTAAAGTCTACTCCGAGAAGAAAAAGCAAAGAAAAATATAACTTGAGGGGTCAAAAATGCCAAACCCATAAGTTATATTATCATATAAACCACAGGGGTTGATGTTGCCAAGATTGAAACTTCATTATAAAAGAGAAAAGGGGAAAAAGAAAAGATGAAAAGAAGAAAACTAGAGGGACCTAAGATGTCAACAACCCAAACATCATCTTAATCATCTTCAACATCTCTCTGTCACAGACCCAACTTGTATAAACCTTCCCGCCAACACCAAAACCAGCCTGCACCCTATTTTCTCCCATACTTCTACCCTGCAACACTCCATCAACCACTTGACAAAACCCTCCCCCTCACTCCTCTATAACCCCACATTTCCAAGTTGGCAATCCTCACTCTCTCCAAGACCATTTCGATGGCTGAGATTGCTCAAAAGAAGCACAAAGAAGATGGATGGCTGGGATTAGCTTTTGGAAAGCTCTCACACAACTAGCACAGCCCAAAGACCAAGCTATGAAGACTTTTGGCTATAAATAGGACCAATGTAGCTCATTGTAGAGGATCGATCTTTCTTTTTTTTTACATAACTTAGCTTATTTTTAGTTTATTTGTCATGTTTTAAGCTTATTGTACCTTTCCTTTCAGCTTTGTAACAATTTCTAAGTTTAATGAAATATTGAAGTTTTTAAGTTAAATTCCAACTTTCGAATTCCAAGTTTTAAGCTATTACTTTGTGTTTATTGTGTTCAAAACAGCTTTCAATACAGCTTATTTATAAGTTGTTTCAATTAAGTAAACTAAAAAAAAAAGTTAAGTAGTAAAGAGAAAATAACAAATATCACTCTCAAATATATCACAGCTTACTTATTGGATGATAAGCCAGTTTTGGATGGGCTTATAGACTCTCACTAGCTTGTTTTATGCAAGCTAGAGCTTGTAGATTTGTTGTTTGACCCTGTTTTGAGCAAGGGTGTAGTAAGTCTCTCTTTTTCTTACTTTACTTATCTATTGCAGAACTGCTAGTTTATTTGATACAACTGTTAGTTTTAAGTTTATACTGCTAGACTAATTCATGCTTATTTAAGTGCTTATTATGGATTGAAAATTACTTATAAGTGTTTTACTTTGTTATTTGATAATCTGTTTTTAATAAGTTTGAAATAAAAATGATTTTTGAAAAAGTTAAAGGCTGTTTTGAACAAGCAGTACTAACTCTAAGTTAGTACTGCTAGTTCATTTTTAGGACAGTACTAACTTCACACTAACAGTACTAACTCTAAGTTAGTACTGCTAGTTCATTTTCTTGGAGTTCAAAGGTAGCCGATACTAACTAACACTAACAGTACTAAACTCTAGCCTTAGCAGTACTAACTCAAGTAAGTGACTGGTAGTTAATACTGGTAGTATTGTGTTAGTACTGTGTGTTTCTCTTGTTGTTTAAATTAGCTTAATTGCATGCGTAATTTGCTTATTTAGCTTTTTAGATTAGTTTATTTGTCTGTCTTAAGCTAATTGGAGCTTATTTGTGCCTTAGTGTAAAAGTTTTTAGTAGCTTTCATGCTTGTTCTCGTTTATGTTCTTGTTTAATTTTTATGTGCATTTGCTTTCAGTATTAATTCACAAACATTCCTTGTTACATTCAAACAGAAATCGTCAATCGTTTCTCGATTTTCCATTTCAGCCTCGTTGGGACATAACGACCCGGGAACACTCTATACTGCTTCCGGTTTTCTTGATCTCGCGTGATTTCGTCCCTTGGTGTATTTATGTCATACATAGATAGGTTTTAAGGGGTGAGCTCGCGCGTGAATCAATTTTTGGCGCCGCTGCCGGGGAGGTTCAAAAGAATATCGCTACGTATTGACAACTTGTGTTTGAATCTATAAAAAAAAAAAAAAAAAAAAAAAGTACAAAAATATTTTTCTATTTTTTTTAGTATAATTATTATACAAAAGCCAAAGAAAAAAACCAAAAATATAAAAACATTTTCCATAAAAAGAAATAAAATTCATAAATTGGTAAAAATACCAAAATATAATATTCTCAATTGAGGTATTATCATAATAAGTTCCGGTGAACTGCTGAGTTCCCAATCGAACCAAAGATTTAAAACTTGCCTTCTGTGTCACTTACGTATACGGCTCACCTCATTTTGAATAACAAACTATAAAAGTGGGTTATAAGGAGATGTTGTTCCACAGAACTACGCCCGAAAGGAGCCCTACCCCCCACCACCCAACCATCCACACTCCAACAATAAAGCTTCGCGCTATTCCTACTCCTCCGCTCACTCGTGCGTTTTTCATTCTGAGAGCTTACAGTGAAGTAAGATTGATTATTTGGCCTTAGGTTGTCTATCTCTTGTCCGTTTAAAATAAGATTGTGAATATATTTAAATCCAAAAAATCAAAAAAATTAGTGTAACTTCTTCTTTTTTATTTTCATTTTGTGCAGCCGCACTCGATCTCAGTCTCTGTGAGCAGCGACCTCCTCACAGATAAGGAACGCAGTTGTTATCGAACCTCTTCGTACAAGAATACCATTTCAGGAGATCTAACCGTAGAGCCTAATGGGCAGACACTCGAACTACAGATCAATTGCTCCAAGCAACCCACGAGGGGTACGAGGACGCAATCCTTTATTCCTGAAAATTGTGGCAAAACAATTTCGAGCTAAAGATGGGTTAACAATGTCTTGTCAAGAAACCCAACAGGTTCTTCGGTCATGACAAAGAAGACCCGCATGCTCATTTACCTTTACTTCAACAAGATCACCTCGCACACAAGAGGGTCCCAATGTTCAATTGCCTACGATCTAAGCTTATGACTTTTTCCCATTCTCTATCGAGGGGAAGCAGGCCCGAATATGGCTAGTAGAAAAAGAACCCCTTTTGATCTATACAAACTTGGGACGATCTTGTATCCAATTCAACTTCAACAGTTCTTCCCTCCCTCTAAAAACGACGAATCTTCGCAATGAGATCACCAGATTTCAGCAGAGTTTCGATGAAATCGTTTTTATGAATTGGGATCGTTTCAATGATCTACTGTAGGGCAAGTCCACACCATGGAATTCTCAGAATTGCAACAACTTGATACATTCTATATTGACTTGAACATTTTATGATCAAGATTCATGAACTCCGCAGCAGGGTGGAAACTTTTTGGGACAAAATGCCTCGCGAATGTTCTAAAAATCATCGAGGCAAGATCAAAGTTCGTTCAAACACGAGCTAAGGCAGTTGTTGCAAGGAAGTACCAACTCTTCCACCCAAGACTGTTTCATCTGTGTTGCTGAACTTAAGGGATATTGTTCCGAGCATTGCTCTTAGACAGGAAGAACAAGCTTTCTGCTCCTGCTCCAGCTACTGCACCTGTCAAAAGTAGTTGAGCTAGTTGTCGTATTTTGGTGAGTGCCCATTTCTCATCAGAACTGTCCAGTCCACTCATGGCAACGTTAATCGGGAACCAACATTTCTGAGTATGTGTCAACAAGCCGCTGCAGCTAATTACAACCAAGATAAGCCTCCAATTTTCGACCTCAATGTTGCCAATTCATCATTAGACCTCCAGGTTTTTCACCCGTTCAGAACTCTCAAGCTAATAATGCCTAACAATTCAATCGGGGGAATAACTTTTAACCAAAAACCGGGAGAGCAATTTCAACCAAAACAGAGGTGGAATTTTAACCTGTCCAATTTCAGTCAGAATCAACTTCATAGACCCAGGTTAATCAGTCTCCAGCTTATCAAGCCCCGTTCCTCAGGACACACAGCGTCACAAGACGGATTTTGGACAACTACGTCACGGCTAATGAAGCTATCATGAGAAACATGCCAAATAACCTCCAAAACCGGGTCAGAGTATGCAAATCGAAACAAACAAATTGAATAATCAATGGCAATTTGATGATATGTTGGCTAAGTTTTGTACGCTGCCAATACCTGACTTCTACTTCAGGGTCAGGACACTCCCTAGTAACCACAGTTACTAACCCTAGAGAAGACTTGAAGGGTATCACTGACCCGAAGCTGGTTTTTGTTGATATCAAGACCAATTCCTACTTCTTCAGTAGTGAAGCCTATACCCGAGGTGACAAAAATGCCAAGTGCACCCTTCTTGTTCAATTAAAGTACTGCACCGTCCAAACCTCGGTAGGTCCTGAACCTTCACAACTCCAGTTTTTGAGGGCCCATTGTTGCTCCTGTTGGTGCTCCCGTGCCATAACACCTAAACCTTCCAGTTTCTCTTCCATATCCTTCGAGGCGTGATAACTGAAAGAGCCGTTAATAAGCTAATGAACAAATCGACAAATTTATGAATTCTTCAAAGAGATGGAGTTATCGAGATTAGCTTACGGATCGCTCTTGTTTTGATGCCCAATTCGCCCTCGACTCTAAGAACCTTACTTGGGAATAAAGAGAAACTTATGAAGTGGCTCGAACTTCCAATGAAACCTGTCTAGCTCGAACTTCGATATGAATGGAACATTGTACGAGCGGTCATCTTGAAAAGTTACCCAGAAAACTTGAAGACCCGGAAGTTCCTGAATCCATGTGAATTTCCAGGACATGGATGATATGCTTAGCATTAGCCGATCTCGTTGCTACGCATTATTCTATGCCATTTTCAGTCTGGGAAAAGCTTCACTTCACTGATCTTACTCCAAACTTGCATGACACTCGAACTTGCGGATCGATCAATTTCTAAACAATGGGAATTGCAAAAGACACTCGTTATAAGTTGGGTATTCCTTTCAGCGAACTTTTGTGGTTGTAGATTTTGAGCCAGACCCCCGAGTCCCTTTAATTCTCGGGAGGTGCTTCTTAAAGACCAGTCGTGCTTTGATTGATGTGCACAAGGGTGAATTAACTCTTAGAATAGGAAGTGAAGCCATCACTTACTAATTTGGATCAGACTTGAGATACTAGGCCAATTACATCACATGACGGCAAAACAAGATTGACGTCATTGATTATGCTTGTGAGGATACTCTCAAGAAGTTCTTGTGTTTACTGATATATATCGCGGAGTGGAAATTCCACTCCGTATTATGGATCCAATTGTTGCTTACTTCTTCTCCTTACCCTAACTCCATTTTGGGGATAGTGATTTCATCGCTTCACGAAAGAAGCGACTCTTTCCTTGGGTCTAGCAGATGATCCGGATTGTCCAGAATATAATCATTCCTACTATGATCCTGAGGGGGACATTCTTATTCTAGAAGCCAATTTGAATAGTGAACCACCACCTTCCCCTCCAAGTCAAGGAAACTTATCTCCCAGAAGTCGAACTGAGTTAGGTCTGTGAAATAATACAGCTCAATTCTTCCGTTGATGAACCTACTGAGGTTGAACTCAAGGAACTGCCTCCCCATCTCGAGTATGCATTTTTGGAGGGCGACAACAAGTTGCCCGTCATTATTGCTAAAGAGTTGGAAGTTGAGGAAAAATCCGCTCTCATAAAGGTGCTAAAGTCCCACAAGCGAGCTCTCGCTTGGAAACTTTCTGACATTCAGGGTATCAACCCGGAATTTTGTACCCACAAGATTCTTATGGAAGAGGACTATGCACCAGCGGTCCAACATCAAAGAAGAGTAAATCCAAAAATCCACGATGTTATTAAAAAGGAGGTTGAAAAACTTCTCGAAGCTGGATTGATTTACCCTATCTCCGACAGTCCCTGGGTTAGCCCGATACATTGTGTACCAAAGAAGGGAGGAATGACTGTGGTAGTGAACGAGGAAAATGAGTTGATTCCAACTCGTTTGGTTACCGGATGGCGAGTGTGCATTGACTATCGTAAGTTAAATGAAGCCACCCGCAAAGACCACTTCCCTCTACCATTCATGGACCAAATGCTTGAGAGATTAGCGGGGAATGAATACTACTGTTTCCTCGATGGTTTCTCCGGTTATTTCCAAATCCCGACCCCCGTGATCAAGAAAAGACTACTTTTACTTGCCCATACGGAACGTTTGCCTACCGTCGCATGCCTTTCGGCTTATGCAATGCTCCAGGCACGTTTCAACGATGTATGTTAGCAATTTTTCATGACATGGTTGAGAAGACGATGGAAGTCTTTATGGACGACTTCTCGGTCTTTGGGAATTCTTTCCAAAACTGCCTCTCCCGTTTAGACCACATGCTTCAAAGGTGTGAAGACACCAACTTAAGTCTTAACTGGGAGAAGAGCCATTTTATGGTCAAAGAGGGCATTGTCCTCGGCCATAAGATTTCTAAGAAAGGGATTGAGGTTGACAAAGCCAAAATCGATGTCATTGCAAAATTACCTCATCCCACCACCGTCAAAGGAATTAGGAGTTTTCTCGGTCATGCCGGTTTTTACCGGCGGTTCATTCAGGATTTCTCAAAAATATCCCGACCAATGACCCATCTCCTTGAGAAGAATACTCCATTCATCTTTTCCGATGACTGCATTCGAGCTTTCCAACATGAAAGATAGGACTTACGGAAGCTCCAAATCTTGATTGCTCCAAAACTTGGGACATTCCCTTTGAACTTATGTGCGATGCAGCGATCTTCGCCATAGGGTGCAGGTTTTTGGTGGGGCAACGGCTGAGAAACCATTTTCGGCCTCATCCATATGCTAGTAGACCTTGATTGAGGCACTAACGAACTACAAACGACTGAAAAAGACATTACTCGCATAGTGTAATGCTTTCGAGAAATTCAGGTTCTTACCTCATCATGATCAAAAAGCATGTGCATACGGACCATTCCGCCCTTACGTTAATCTGCTTTGCAAAAAGATGCATGGCGAGATTGCTCGATGGGATCTCCTCCTCCAAGAATATTGACTCAAAGTTATGATACTAAAGGGAGACGAGACCTCGCAGTTCCGATCATCTGTCCAGATTGGAAAACCCGTATGAAAACGCTCAATGATCTAAAGAGATAAATGAACGTTTTTTCTTGAGACGTTAAATATGCGGTGACCTTTCGTGGGATTCTTTAGAACCCGTGTTTGCCGACTTTGCAAATTATCACGCGGGTTAACCTTCGTTGTGAAGGCTGTCAACCCAACAGAAAGAATAAGTTATTCAAGGACGTGAAACATTATTTTTGGGATGACCCTTCTTTTTTTAAATTTGTGCGGATCAAGTTCGATCAGGTTCGATGTGTGCCACAGCACGGAAGATCTCGGACATTTCGAGCTTGCACAAGGACCCAACGGGGGACATCCATGTGCAAACCTCACAGCCAAAAAGATCTTTTGACTACGGTTTCTTCATGCCACCATCTATAAAGATGCCCACGAGTTTGTCCAGAACTGTGACTCGTGCCATCGGTCAGGAAAAACTTCACAACGTGATTGAGATGACCTCAAAACTCCATCTAAGTTTGTGAAATCTTCTGACATGTGGGGCATCGACTTTTATGGGGTCCTGGTTCCCGTCTTCACGAGGGAACAAGTATATTCTCGTGGCAGTCGACTATTTGTCAAAATGGGTTGAAGCGAAAGCACTCCCCACCAATGATGCCCGAGTAGTTTGCAAATTTCTGAAATCTCTCTTCGCCAGATTTGGTGCTCCCCGTTGCAATTCATTTGTGATCGCGTAGAAACCCATTTTTGTACTATGACCAGTTGCAAAGGTCATGCAGAAATTATGGAGTAACCGGAGTTACTCACCGTCTCTCCACCCGCTTTATCACCCACAAACAAGTGGGCAAGTGGAAGTATCAAATCGGTGGCTGAAAAGAATCCTTGAACAGGACCATAGGTGAAAAACCTTGCCTCCTGGGCGGACAAACTAGATGATGCACTATGGGCTTCCGCCCATCAGTCTTACAAAACACCCATCGGGTGTACTCCTTACAAGCTTGTGTATGGAAAGGCATGCCATCTTCGATTGAGCTTGAGCACAAAGCCTACGGGGACTTTAAAGCAAGCAAACTTCGATCCTTTAATTACGGGTGAATCACAGGGGAAAGTCAAATCATGAACCTTAATGAACTTCGTGATCATGCTTATGGACAACTCTTTGATCTATAAGCCAAAACAAAGAGGCTCCATGACTCCAAGATCAAAACCGTGTTATTTCAACATTGGTGATCGAGTCCTCCTCTTTGAATTGCCAGATTTAAAGATTTTTCTATTTTTTTCTCGGGGCAAGCTTAAAATTCCCGTTGAATGGCCCTTTCCCATCACTTAGAGTATTTCCATACGGCATGTTGAGCTTCTCAAGCCAAGGGCAAATTTCAAAGTGAATGGTCATCGCTGGTCAAACACTACTTTGGAGTTGGGAAACGTACCACACTTGGTAGTTCCAGATCTCCAAACTTTCCCCAAAGGATCAATAAATCCTTGTGTGATGGGTCAAAGCATCGCGACACTAAACAAGCGCTTCGTGGGAAGGCACCCATGCTTATCCGTAGTATAAAATAAAGTGTTGTTGTTGTGTAAAATAGCTTGTCTTTTCCATTACCCGTGTTTCCATGTTGTTATTATTGTCCAGGATTGCCCGGATTATGAAGACTCTCAGTTTTGTCATTCATAAAGAGTTTCACATCCTCAGCTTCATTTGGGAATCCGATATCCTAATCTTATCGACTAACGTTTTATCTTTTGGATTACCTCAAAAATGGCCTTAAGGATTAATGTAATACACTCCAAACATCTGACGGACGATGTTTTAGTTTCTAGTTTGGGGGTGGGTATCTTCGATTTGTTGTTTGCCTGTGCGCAGCATTGTTACCACGTAAACCGTTTTTAGCCACCCAAAATACCAAAAAAAAATAAAAAAATTGAAAAACTTGTTCAAAAAATATATAAGTGTTTTGTCGCAGTTTTGCTTTTCTTTTGGGTAGAATGAGAATAATTTTTGACTCGATCGGGCGTGTTGAGCCCTAGCTAGTTCCTTAATTGTAGGCTAAGCTTTCACGAGATGAAGAACAAGAAATGATAGAGTTAAATATAAGTTAATGTGCTAAGCAAGATTCTTCTAAAAACTTATACAAGTAACTTATGGTTTTCTCTCCCGTGAATTTCTAATCCACCTAATCATACGTACTCAATTTAATTCAACTAAGTCAATCGATGTTTTCAGAAAAAGCTTCAAATTTGTAACTTGAGTTTTCAAAACGAGATTTTATAGTGATTTAAAAGATAAATGCCAAAGAAGCATGAATGAAATGTGAATGCAAAAATGCATGAATATTGAAATTTTGCCAATGAAGCATGCAGTTGATATTATGGAGCAAGTTAAAGATGTGTCGTGATATCCTACTCCGTTAACCACGAGGTGGGGGTTCAAACTAAGACGTCTTTACTTCTAGGGATTTGGTGTGTCGTGATATCTCACTTGGAAGAAAGGTCTAGGTGAGGGTTCAAACTAAGACACCAATCCTTAGCCATATTAGGAATAAGGTGTTGATGTGATTTCCCACTCGTAGCAACGGGGTGGGTTTTCAAACTAAGAACATCGGTCGTTGGTCGTGATATCCTGCTCCGTTAGCACCGAGGTAGGGGTTCAAACTAAGCAACGCATTCCTAAGCTTTAAAGAACTTATGATTATGATGTTGAAAATGTTGCAAAAAGTTCTAAAGTTTAAATCTCGAAATCAAGTTACGAAGTCTTAATAAGTTGTTGCTTTGAGTCATGATTCATTTTGAATTATGACTATGAAAATAAGTTGGTCTATGGTTAAATTAAAATGAGTACACACATTCAATCCGTAATCCATGTTGGGAGTTGAAAATTCACAAGTCATAAGCTATGAGGCTTTAACATTATAACTATATATCGACAATGATCTTGTTATTGCCTTAGCTTGGAACTTTGTGAATAATCGCAGGACGATGAAATTATCCGTGCAGACATCCGTTAGATCACTTACTCGGGACGCTTCTCATTCTATGATCCCTAGTATAAATAAACTAAAGAAAGTCAAATTGTTAAAAAAATGAGAAAATCCAAAAATATTAGTTGTAGTTAGTTGTTAATTCAGAAAATGGTGAAAACAGGGCTTACCTGTTTACTTTCATTAACATTGCGTGAGGAACTACAATACCTTAGTCTTGGGGATTTGATAAGTGCTTAATTACAACATTATCTTTTACCTCTAAAATACGAGCTTAAATGAACATAAACAAATAAAAACTGCCTAATCTATATGTTTGTTTGCAAATTGTATTGTGCAGGAAGTAGATATCATCAAAAAGACAGAAAACCAAGCCAAAATGACAAAACTAAGCATGGAATGGAAAAGACTATGCAAGCTCAAGATGCAAGTCGAAGTCTAAAGTCATCCGCATGAAGATTTTACAACTTGAGGGGCCAAAACTGCCAAGCCTAAAGTTGTATTACAAAAGATTAAAAAGACAAGGGCCAAAAACAAAATAAATGCCAACGGTGGTAGATATTGCATTAAGTTATAAACTTTCTAGGGACCAAACTGCATACTTCCCCCAAAAAGTCTTCTTTCCCACCCTAAAACCCAGTTACAACTGGTATGTCGCCCCATACCTTCTTCCCTGCAAAACCACTTCTCACCCTAGCCAAAATCATTTCATCCACCCTACTACCCCCCCCAGTTGTATAAAAGCCATGTTGGCAATCCCTCACCTTTCCCAAGTCACTTTGATGGCTGAGTTTCGTCTTCCAAGAAGCACAAATGAAATCAAAGGCTGGGATTTGCTTTGGTCTCTCCTCACACAACTAGCACACTTGGTTTTATCTCTCCAAAGAAGCACAAGATGGAAGTCCAATACTTCGGCTATATATATAGAGCTTCTTGTAAATCATCAAAATATCTAGTTAATTTTTAGTTTTTAATTTAACTTAAGCTTATTTTCAGTCATTTACAGCTTTTGCTTTCAGCTTTGTAACATTTCCAAGTTTTAATGCAAATTTGAGTTTTTAAAGTCACTTTCTAATTCCAAGTGTTAAGATTCTTAATTGAAGTTTTTGTGTTCAAAAGCTCTTAATACAGCTTGTTTACAAACTGTTTTAACTAAGTGAACCTAAAAAGTTAAGTAGTAAAGAGAAAATAACAAATATCACTCTCAAATATATCACAGCTTACTTATTGGATGATAAGCCAGTTATGGATGGGCTTATGGACTATCACTAGCTTGTTTTATACAAGCTAGAGCTTGTAGATTTGTTGTTTGACCTCTGTTTGAGCAAGGGTGTAGTAGTCTCTCTTTTTCTTAATTTACTTTATCTATTGC
This sequence comes from Tanacetum coccineum, assembly GCA_026074375.1. Lineage (NCBI taxonomy): Eukaryota > Viridiplantae > Streptophyta > Magnoliopsida > Asterales > Asteraceae > Tanacetum > Tanacetum coccineum. Next base: position 17,205 of record BQNB010070450.1, read on the forward strand.
AGAACTGCTAGTTTAATTTGCATACAATACTGTTAGTTTTAAGTTTATTTGCTAGACTAATTCATGCTTATTTAAGTGCTTATTATGGATTGAAAATTGCTTATAAGTGTTTTACTTTGTTATTTGATAATCTGTTTTTAATAAGTTTGAAATAAAAATGATTTTTGAAAAAGTTAAAGGCTGTTTTGAACAAGCAGTACTAACTCTAAGTTAGTACTGCTAGTTCATTTTTAGGACAGTACTAACTTCACACTAACAGTACTAACTCTAAGTTAGTACTGCTAGTTCATTTTTAGAACAGCATTAACTTAACACTACCAGTACTAACTCTAAGTTAGTACTGCTAGTTCATTTTCTTGGATTTCAAAGGTAGCAGTACTAACTAACACTAGCAGTACTAACTAACACTAGCAGTACTAACTCCAAGTTAGTACTGGTAGTTAATACTGGTAGTATTGTTGTTAGTACTGTTGTGTTTCTCTTGTTTAATTTAGCTTAATTGCATGCTTAATTTGCTTATTTAGATTTAGATTAGCTTATTTGTCTGTCTTAAGCTAATTGGAGCTTATTTGTGCCTTAGTGTAAAAGTTTTTAGTAGCTTTCATGCTTGTTCTAGTTTATGTTCTTGTTTAATTTTTATGTGCATTTGCTTTCAGTATTAATTCACAAACATTCCTTGTTACATTCAAACAGAAATCGTCAATCGTTTCTCGATTTTCCATTTCAGCCTCGTTGGGACATAACGACCCGGGAACACTCTATACTGCTTCCGGTTTTCTTGATCTCGCGTGATTTCGTCCCTTGGTGTATTTATGTCATACATAGATAGGTTTTAAGGGGTGAGCTCGCGCGTGATCAGCTATATTACTAGGGAATTTCATAATGAGGCTTCTTCAGATGGCGTATTGACAAGTTGTTGGATTTACGATTTAAAGTGTCTAACCCTCGTTAGTCATTGTATGACTCTTAAGTAATGACTAGCTGTCCGAACGGATCAGTCAATGATAACTATATAGGATTATATACAGTTTTTGTTAGACAATGTACTTGAATATTGATTCGACCTATATTAACTAGGTTACACTCGGGCGTTAGCGTGACGCGTTTTTACTTGGGATATTTTGTTATCAGTTTACTCACTCAAGGTGATGTTTCATAGCCCATGTTTTCAATTATTGAATTACCAAAGTTTTTGGTGAGCAAACAGATGCATGTTGTTACAAATTGGACACAGATGTACATTTTATCATGATTACGTTTTGCCTAAGTAGCGATAACCCACTATGCCCATGAATCATGAACTATCAATTACTGGAATGTGAGCGCGAATGATTATAGATAGATCTATTTGGGATTGACCTCCCCGTTCGGGTGACTAGCTATCACTGGAAACGAACGTATATCATGTCGGATACTGGATGTTACGGGTTGAACATCATCACGGGCAATGTAGGGCAATATTTATATATTCGTATTTCATATATGGTCTCGAGCTTCGGTGTCATGAGCTTAGGTAAACGTAATTGCATTTTGTGATGTCTGCATCTGTTGCATTATCACTGGGAAAGTCTTGCGGTCCTGCATATACATTTACATAAACCTATGAAATTCACCAACTTTATGTTGACGTTTTTAAATGCAATGTTTTTCAGGAGGTCATTAAGCACGAGGTGCGAAGGATACATTGGTGGTTATATTTTGAAGTCATGCATTAAAGATTTAGTCGCATTACATTTTGTATATCTGTTATGGGCTGGAAATCTTTGTAATAATAACAAGTAAACAAGTAAAGCTTCGGGCTTTTGTAACACATACTTTATTAAATCCAATGTATCAGTTTTAAACGACTTTTTGGTCGTTCTTATATTATCTTGTGTTATTGATCTGAGAAGTAACACGCCCCGGATCGTTATTCCGCTACGACCCAATTTGGGGGTGTTACAGATAAAGACAGAAGAAAGGATAAAGATTGTTTAGAGAACAAGATTACTTACGTGATAAGTATTAGTTATTTATGAAATAGATCATAGAGAATATTCTAATTCTTAAAAATATATTGTAAATCGACTAGGACTCCTTGGTGTATAAAAGGAGATCCTAGGGCATAGAGTTTGATATCATAATCTAATCTTTTGTTTTTATATCATTTTAGCTTCAAGGTTTTGTAACCCTAATACTAGTTAGAGTATTCGTATTAATATATTGAAGCTTTGTTTGTTAATCTGTATGTTCATTAGAATTACTGTTCTAGTGCATATTCTTCTTATTGATCAAAGATTAGATTTCGCATAATCTTTGATATATTTTACAAAGTTTCTATCATAGTTGTGTTTGATATATCTAGCATAACTAAACCTTACACAAGCTAAGGAATTCAAGATTTATTCAAGTGGGATCAACAAAACAAGAATGTTGTAGATTTGCTTACAAAAGCTTTCGATGTAAGTAGATTTCAATATTTGATTGCTAGTATTGGAATGCTAAATCCTTAAAAGTCTTTTATCTCTTTATGTTTTGTGGAGTTTTGTATGAATTAGTATTGTTATTCATGTCATTAAAAGTTTCTGCTGTTAAGTATAATTTGTACTGCTAGTTATACTTAATATTGTTGCGTTTTTGTTGTTAGTTATACTTAATTCTGATGGTATAATTAACACTGTGATAGTTGAGAAAATTGTTATGGCTTGTATTTTCTTGGTTTTTGGACTAACATTTTGCAGGAAAAGCAAAGAAATGTGTTAGATTGATAATTCAAGAGCTGTGTAAAAAAAACAGATAGAGAGAATTGTGAGTAAAAAGAATTGAGAGAAAGCAAAAACAAACAAACAAAATTGTGAGCTAAAAGAATTGAGAGAAGGCAAAAACAGACAGAGAGTTTTTGTGAACCAAAATGTTAAATTGATGATGGAAAATTGTTTAGAATGGAATTAGAGTTAATGCTGGTGACTCAAAGTTAATGCTGCTAGGCATAAACTTAATACTGTTGGTTGTAACTTATGTGTAGGCATAACTTACTACTGTTGGTTGTAACTTAATGCTGCTAGGCATAACTTAATGCTGCCAGATGAATGTTTATGTTGTTGAGGGTAAATTTCATAAATCTTGTTATTCTTTCACACCACCATATTGGAAATATTTTATTTGTATTATTTTCCTACCTGTTCTCTTGGTTTCATTGCCATCCATCATATATCATTTAATAGAATATATAAAGATTCAGTATAGTTTTGATCACCTGTACTTGGTGTTACTTCAGCTGAATTAGTTAAGCCTGATAAGTTTTTCTTTATGTGCTTGCAGGAAACTAGAAGATGGAGATATTGTCAACATTGATGTATCTATTTATTATAAAGGGGTCCATGGTGAGGAACTTTGCCCATATACATACGTCGTTAAGAACGGTCGGATGTATTTGATAACACTGACTGCTTGTTGACTTTGTAGGTGACCTGAATGAAACCTATTTTGTTGGTAACGTGGATGAAGCATCTCAACAACTGGTCAAATGTACTTATGAGTGCATGGAGAAAGCAATTGCTATTGGTAAGTATTTCTATCCCGTCTATGATCGTCAGTTTAAATGTCCTGAATTCCCTATGAAAAGTAGCATAGTTCTCTTGATCGCTCATGTTGATTTATTATTTAGATAAGGTTATATGCTCACATAGTTACTCAAATTTTTGTTCTGCTTGTTATCTTATAAACTCAGTTAAACCTGGAGTACGCTTTCGTGAAATTGGGGAAATCATAAATAGACATGCTACCATGTCAGGATTGTCAGTGGTAATTTGTCCAGCTCTATAATGGATTTTATATTTTTTGTTTTTCTCAATTTTTTATTCTCCTATTGTTTGATTGGTTCCAACATTTCTTCTTTTAAATTTTAGGTAAAATCCTATTGTGGGCATGGTATCGGAGAGCTCTTTCATTGTGCACCAAACATTCCCCATTATGCCAGTATCCTAACATTAAGCCTTATATTTTATAATTTAGTCTTAAATATGTTTGTTTGTTTGTGTGTGTGTGTGTAAGGTTAACATCATTAACAACTTATATTTCTGGTGTTCGATGTTTTGAACATTTGATTTTTGTCATGATGACCTTAACTCGAAGTAGGGAATAAAGCGGTAGGTGTGATGAAAGCTGGACAGACCTTTACTATTGAGCCTATGATAAATGCCGGTAATTTGAGTGTCTTTGTGATAATTATCTTACTACCAATTTCTCTTATCTATCTTTAGACTAACATATAGTTCATGAACTATATATAGGCGTCTGGAGAGATAGGATGTGGCCTGATGGTTGGACTGATGTTACCGCAGATGGCAAGCGTAGTGCTCAGTTTGAACATACTCTTTTGGTATGCTATAAGCTTCATTCTTAATTGTTTCTTTGCGAAATTCAACCTGAAGCTAGTTGTGTTTAACACGTAAATATGTATTATACATACTGTTATATGCTTGACAATACATTGTTAGACAATCATGGGTGTTGGCAAAAGGGGTGCGCTGTGTAACATGTCAAAACAAGTAGTTTTTCTGTGCATATATTATTATTATTAGAACACATGTTAGGCCTTTTGTTTCTCGTTCGACCACTTTCTCTTGTTTTGATTTTAGCGAAGCTTAAATTGTTCACCAGTTTAACTTATAACCCAATAGATGATATATGCAGAGATCCGAGTCTGGCTATTCTATTTGACTTTTGTGGGTGGGTTGGATAAATGGTTCGAATTGGGTTGGTTTGACTTGCCAACATTTTAATATCAAGTTAGGACTTAGGATGGGTTGCAAGCATTTGAATATTGTTATGTTCCTTTAATAGCTAACTGTTTCAAGTCTGATCTATTTGACTTAGCTTCTAAGAGAAAAAACTTAAAACCACCCATTTTAGGTATATGAGTCCACCTACATGTCTATGCTTTTCTCACGTTTATGATACCATGCAGGTTACTGAGACTGGAGTTGAAGTTCTTACAGCAAGATTGCCTACCTCTCCCAAGGTCTTCCCATGGCTAGACTAATGTATCTGCCCTGTATTTTTACTACGGTTGAACTGAGATTTAAATGCATCATTTTTGGATATGAAACAAGAAAACACAATGGAAGTGGCTTTAAACTCTGTGACGTTGGTATGAATAATGTAGTGATTGAGAATTTTGGCTTCAAATTTATTAACGCTTTTATAGTTGTATCATGAAGGTTGGTTTGGGTTTCTTGTGGTCTCTTGATGTCAACCTACTTTGGGTTTTCAATCATACGCTTTGTCAGGTTATGATCACATGCTCTCTTTTTCGCTAATTTTTATTCCAGGTGTTTGATACACAGAGGTACACAATCTAACTTGAGGGTGTGACCGTTCTGTTTGGTTTTAAGTGGTCCTAAGAGCAAAGTGTGTAGTGACACAAAAATACCTCTTCACTTGGGCCCCATTGCTGCCATCTCAACGCCACCTCATTTCAACACAAAAACATCAATTCACTCATGACATTTCTTTCTCCTCTTCATTTGGGTCTCACCACTCACAATTTTATTTTATTTTTCATGTTTCACACAAATTAAAATTCATTTCGTAAAATAAAAATTACAAATACGGAAAATAAAAATACAATACGAAAAAAAAATACGAAAAAAACTACAACTGATATTTCGCCATATATGTGCTTGTTTTGTTTTTGATAATTGTCTCTTTGGTCGAGGCAAAGAGTCGCATCATTCGTGAAAACTGCAACTCGTTTTAGCTCCGTTGTCTGACAGTTCAATAACTTTTCTTTGCCTCGTACGCCGATTTTACCGGGCGTGGACTTCTGGCGATAATTCCTCTATAAAACTTCATCATACAGACCTCAACCACTACCCCGAGCATGCTCTCAGTTGTTTCTGATTTTGTCTTCTTGGCGGGTCTCGTTTTACCCGGTGGTCGAGGTCGAGCATCTGGACCGAATATCTCCGTGTGATCCTCCGAGTCAAAGTGATCCGCTGCGTCCCATTTTGGGTGTTTTTTGAGCACCCTCCACCCGTGTTCGTAAGCAAATTTTTTCCCCTTATTACAAGCCGAATATTCGGCCTTCGCAGCTTCCAAAACATCACCGTCATTTTCACCGCTTTTACGAGTTATTCCTTTGTAAATAGCGTGAAACTTTTGACAATCGGGGTGCATCCGATTCCATTTCCCCGTTATCATATTCTTGGTACGAGAAACGCCATTGGTACTTTTGTTGAAATCGTCATGAATCTGCCCCCAAAAGCATTCTTCGTTTCGGTCATTCCCGATATCATTGTTCTCGGAAACTCCGACCCAAACCTCGCACAATAACTTCTCCTCGTCACGTGTCCAACGCACGAAAGTTTGAGTCGGAGCTGTCGTCGTCATCACAACATCTTCTTCGTCTTCGATGTTGTCGTCGTCCGCGGACAAATCAACCGCGGGGATGGATGATTTTTTTGCCATTCGTTTTCCTTTTCGACGGGTTTCTTTTTGTGGTGGTTGTGGTTGTGGTACCTTGAATTGTGTTTCGGGGACATTTTGGGTTTGGAAATTTTTGAAAGTTGTGTGTTGAGACTGCGCTATGAAACGCTTGTGTTGTTGAAACAATTTGTTCGTGTGTCATTTGGGGAAAGTATTGTGAAGCATAAGGGAATTGGCCGAATGGGAATTGGCCGGATGGAATTGGGAGAGCTTCCGATAGGAGTTTTTGTGAAGATGGTGTCGACGGGTTCAAAGATGACGATTGATTCGAGTTATTGTGCAAGGAGCTCGAGAAGTTGAGATTAGGAAACCCGTCATTTGGGATTCGAAACCTTTTTTTGATGTAGAATAGACAGAAATTGTAGATAATGTAATGTGTGTGTTTTAAAATATAAAAAGTGTTGGATATATATAGATTTAAAAAAATAATTTTAATAAAAAAAAGTTTTTTTTTCTATCCGTTGCCAACGGATACTTCAGGAGGGGCCCCCACTTTTTTCAACGTTCGACTTGAGTCGTTTTGTGGCGAGGGACGGCGAGCTGCCACCTCAGCCGCGGCGAAGACCGCTCGCCGTTACACTGTTTACTCTAAATGGCTCAATCTTCAAAGGCCCCACAAGCTTGTATATCAGTACTCAACTTTGTATTGGTGGCTTGGTTCAAAGCCTGGCTCTGGTAAAAGCAGTTTAAGGACAAGCGAGTGGTGTTTGTATCTGACTTAATTGTCTTCATATGAAAAAAAGCTTAATATGAAGTGTTATAATTGAGTCGAGTCATCTGGCTATTCTTATTGACAATAGCTGAACTACATATAAAATCATCTCAAATGATCTCATTGATGGATGTTGAACTGAACCACAGTTCGAAATGTTAGCGTACACTTTATTTCAATCGACACATCATACAATCAGTGGCGGACCTAGGATTTCAACATAGGGTATGCACTCAACTTTAAAGGTATGCACTCCATGTATATTACTTAAAAAAAACATTTTTTTTTACACTAACCCGTCGAATCGCAGGGTATGCACGTGCACACCCGTGCTATAAGCTGGGTCCGCCCCTGCATACAATCAAGATCCTTTTACGTTTGTGCATGAATTTATCATAAGAAAACGTCGAAAAACATTGCCATGTTTCTCTGAAGTTGTTTCATTTTGATTTGTAGTGAATTTGATTGACGAACTATGAATATACAGAAGAAAACTTTGAAGCTATGACAAATGGAATATGGTCTACATAAAGTTGTTACTCGCTTTGTGCAGTTTTTGCCTTTTAGGCTTCACATTGTCTTAAAAACATGGTCATGGACCTCACTCGCCCTTGCTTTAGTGTATCTAAGCATGCGCGATTGCTAAGCTTTAAGAGGTTGTTGACGATTCGTACGTTGATGTTCTGATTTAAACTATGACAACAAGGAGAAAGACATCAGAAAAGGGTAAAAAAAACATTTGACTGAACACAATTCCACTAAGCACATGTTGGTGGTTGTGAGCACAAAACAATGCGGGGATAATTAATGTCTAGTTAATTACCAATTGAATGGTTACCGGATATCATTTGGAATCGTGCTATCACTTTTCAAAGTAAACTATTCGACCCTAATGCCTGGGTATCACGAATATCTACTTGGGATAAGGCCAAATGTTTGTTAATGATTTAGTCACAAATCAATAACCCTTGCGCATCCAAGTGTTCAGGTTTTCTGTGTGTGTTTTCATGAAGATGTTATGATTTCTATTTTCAGTAGAGACCACTCAACCCTAGTCAATGGAAGTAAGATAAATTAACGGCCCATTAATCTCTCCATAATTAGCCTCAAAGATGATAGGAATAATGGTTACACGACCAATTAAACGTGGTCATAAATGTAATTATAACTGCCACTTGAATAGGTCAAAGCCGTACAAGTATTTGAATTCATTCCAACGAAGTCATGCATTTAGTGTCCTGAACACTCATTAGCTAGCTCACTGAAGAGCATACAAGCTGAAGGGTTCAGACTGAAAGACTTACTGATTAGTTAACCCGCTGAGGATAAACCTTCTAATGGATTACTCCCTGATGGTATCTTTCAGCTTACTACTCAGAGAGTACAATGCTGAAGCCATCAGACTAATGAATACCATTCAGTTCAGAGTTACACTCACCGAAGAGTGAACTCACTGAACTTCATCAGCGACTTGAATTCCTTTTTACCACTACCAGAGTCAGGGTGTTCAGTGACCTATGGGTGTACACTCCGTACCTCCAGCCTCATTACCGGGTATGAACTGAACCCACAATTGAACTAAATTTCCAACAATTCTTCCCAATTTAGTACAATTCCTTTGCATGAAAATTAAACATTAAGCAAAACAAATGCATAAACAAAAATATCCCGAGGATTGAATTTCCATCTTAGTACATTACACGTTCAAATATTCAAGAATTAGGGTGTTCTAAGAATTGAACCCTTCAACCCATTTGAATACCTGAAAATAAATTACACACACGTTTTCAAACACTTAAACGCTCCTGACACTATACAAGCTATGTGTCTATATCCAATTCATAAATATTGTAAGAGCCAAAAGTTCAAAGCTTCCTGAAGCGGCAAAACCTCAACATTCACATAGGTGGTTCCTCTTTATTCATGCTCCTGTTAAGCACTTTTTCAAAGAAATTAACCATTTAGAAGTAAAGACTTCATCCTCCTTTTCTAACAGGTTTCAAGAACATCCTTGGGATGATTGTAAAACATGTGCTTCAGTCTACTAAACGTTTAACTTTCCACATTGAACTCAGCTCCTAAGTTTCCTCAGAAGAGAGTTGGGTGTCTTAGCATTCAGCGACTAAGTTGCACTTTAAACCCATCCCTTCAGCAGACTTTTTAACCAAGTCTTTAGCCAGTCTATTCGTCAAGTGATCATCTAAGTTTTGTTAAGACCTCACAAACTCTATAGATACCACCCTATTCATGATAAGTTCACAAATCATGCTATGCCTAACACCTAAGTGTCTAGACTTCGCATTGTACATTTGGCTATAAGCCTTTGCCAATGTAGCAACACTATCACAACGGATAGATATAGGTGTTATAGGTTTGAACCACAATGGAATCTTAAGGATCAAGTTTCTCAACCATTCAGCTTTCTTACCAGCAGCTGCTAAAGCCACAAATTCATATTCTATTGTTGAACTGGTGATGCAAGTTTGCTTCTTGGATTCTCAAGAAATTGCGCCTCCACCAAGCAGGAATACCCAGCCACTGGTAGATGAATTGTCTTTAGCATTGTTGATCCAGCTTGCATCAGTGTATCCTTCAAAAACTGAAGGATAGCCCGTATATGTCAAACTATAATTCATAGTTTTCTTCAAATACTTCAGTATCATTTGAATTGCTTGCCAATGCTGAGTACTAGGATTACTAGTGTACCTACTTAGTTTACCTACTGCAAATGCAATATCAGATCTTGTACAAGTCATGGCATACATCAGGTAGCCAATCACCTTAAAATACTCAAGTTGAGATACATGCTGACCATTATTGGGCATCAACTTCTCACTTGTATCCATAGGAGTACTCACTGGAGTACAATCAAAGTAATTGAATTTCTTAAGTACCTTCTAAATATAATGAGAATGAGAAATTGCTATTCCATTAGTTTCATGTTTAATCTTTGTTGGGATTAAAAGACTTCATGATGATCTTGAAGTTACTGCTGCTAAGGTTTGTGTTACTGCTGCTAAGCTAAAGTTAGTGCTGTTCATTAACTCTAATGAAAAATATGCTAAGTAGTTAGTACTGCTTAGTTACTACTGCTAGTATATGTTAGTACTGCTAGAGTAAAGTTAGTACTGCTGGTGAAGATTAAAGAAAATATTCTAAGTAGTTACTACTGCTTGTACATAGTTAATGCTGCTGGTGTATAAGTTACTATTGCTTGTTAAGAGTTAATGCTGTTGGTGTATAAGTTACTACTACTTGTTAAGAGTTAATGCTGCTGGTACAAAGTTACAACTGCTGAAAGATAAAGATTGATTGAAGATCAAGATTACTTATGAGATAAGGATTGTTATTTATAGAATAGATCTTTGAGAATAATCTAATTTTTAGTAATATATTGTAAATCGATTAGGACTCATTGGTGTATAAAAGGAGGTCCTAAGGCATAGAGTTTGCAATCTAGAAATCTAGAAATCTTTTGTTTTGATATCGTTATAGCTTCAAGGTTTTGTACCCCTAATACTAGTTAGAGTATTCATATTAATATATTGAAGCTTTGTTTGCTAATCTGTGTGTTCATTAGAATTACTGTTCTATTGCATATTCTTTTTATTGATCAAAGATTATATTCTGCATAGTCTTGATATATTTTACAAAGTTTCAACCATAGTTGTGTAGGATTTACCTTGCATAACTAAACCTTACACAAGCTAAGGAATTCAAGATCTATTTATGTGGGATCAACAAGTGGTATCAGAGCTTGTTGAGAAGCTTTGAATAAAGAAGAAACTACTTTTACACACAAGGTCTGTTTGTTACAAAGAGATGGATCAAGACTCAACACATATGGTGGCTGCATCAAAAGTGCCTATGCTCAAACCAGGCGAGTATGAGATTTGGAGGATGAATATGGAACAATACATCCAGATGATTGATTATTCTCTATGAGAAGTCATAAAGAATGGTAATGCACCTCGAATAACAAAAGTTGTTGAAGGTGTTGCGACTACAATTACTCCTACAACTGCTGAAGAAAAGGCACAAAGGAGGTTAGAGTTGAAGGCAAGAAGCACTTTATTGATGGGAATTCCTAATGAACATCAATTGAAGTTTAACTCCATCGAAGATGCCAAGTCATTACTGAAAGATGTTGAGAAGGGGTTTGGAGAGAATGCTGCTACTAAAAAAACTCAACGGAATCTTCTAAAGCAGCAGTATGAAAATTTTACTGCATCTAGCTCAGAGGTGTTAGATCAAACCTTTGATAGGCTTCAAAAGCTTATCAGTCAGTTGGAGATTCATGGTGAAAGTATCTCACAAGAAGATGCGAATTAAAAGTTCTTAAGAAGTCTGTCACCAGAATGGAACACACATACCATTGTGTGGAGGAACAAGCCTGAGATAGATACATTAAGCATGGATGATCTTTACAACAACCTGAAGATCTATGAACCAGAGGTCAAAAGGACATCAAGCTCAAGCACAAACACACAAAACATAGCCTTTGTGTCCGCAAACAGCAATATAAATGGAGCAGTTAATACTGCTCATGGTGCTACAACTGCTAGCACTCAAATTACTGCTGTTAATTTGATAGTTGTTCAAGTGATGGAGATGACAATCAAACAAATGATAGGTTTAAAAAGGATAATAGATATCATGTTGTTCCTCTTCCGTTAACTGGGAAATACATGCCTCCACTAGCTGACCTATCTTTTGCAGGATTGGATGATTCTGTTTACAGGCCTACAACAAATAAGACTAGTGCTATTGTATCTCAAGTTGAAGCAAGTACCTCTCAAACTAGCAATACTAGTGTAGAAATGCCTAGAGTTTAATCGGTTAGGCCTAGTGGAGTTATCATTGAAGATTGTGTTAGTGATGATGAGGACATTTTTCAATCTAATGATTTGCAAGCAACAGACAAACCTAGTTTTAAAAGGATTGAGTTTACTAATTCTAGGAATGAATCTGTTAAACCTAAACAAGCTGAAAAACCTATGATAATCACATAAAATCCTAAGGTAGATAGAAGAGATTGGAATGGACAAATGACTCAAAAACTAGGGTTAGGATTTGGGTTTACAAAAAAAGCCTATTTTGTTTGTGGCGGTTACAGCCATCTAATAAAAGACTATAATTTTTATGAAAAGAGAATGGCTAAAAAGTCAGTTTTGAAAAAATGGAACGATACTGGTCAAAGGGAAATTAGACTAGTTTGGAACAATGCTCAGAGATTATGAGGAAGATATCAAGGTCTTAAAACGTAAGTCTTGACAAGGTTTGGAAGAGTACCAGTTAGTGCTACCAAGCAAAGCTCTCTAAGAGCAACAGCATCAACTAGTACATTCAGACCAGTTAATACTGCTACCCATACAAATAGAGTGAATGTTTCAAAATTAAAAACAAATGCTTTTCATAAGTCTCATTCCTTTATTAGAAGGTCTTTTTATAAATCAACAACACCAAATACCAGGATTTTAAATGAAAAAATTAATATTGTCAGAGTAAATGGTGTTAATACTGCTGGGCAAACATCAGTTAGTGTTGTTAAGGGAATTGGGGTCACTGCTGTTAAGGCCTCAGCAGGTTGTGTTTGGAGACCTAAAATGACTGATTTAAACAATGTCTCCAAAGAAAATAGTGGATCATGGGTCTCAAAAAGAGTAAATTATATAGATCCACAAGGCATACTCAAGTCAGTAGTGGCTTGGGTCCTCAAAAGACACTAACTCTCTTACTTTTATGCAGGGAAATCCACAACAAGCTTTGAAGAACAAAGGAATATTTGACCGTGGATGTTCCAGGCACATGACAACGTCCAAAAAGACTTCCTTACTGACTATCAAGACATTGATGGAGGTTTTGTTGCTTTTGGTGGAAGTGCTAGAGGTGGTAAGATAACAGGAAAAGGAAAGATAAGAACAGATAAGTTAGACTTTGAAGATGTGTTTTTTGTCAAAGAACTAAAGTTTAATCTTTTCTCTGTCTCACAAATGTGTGACAAGAAAAACAGTGTTCTTTTCACTGAAACTGAATGTCTTGTTTTGTCTCCTGATTTTAAGCTACTTGATGAAAGCCAAGTACTGCTTAGAGTTCCCAGGCAAAGCAATATGTACAGCTTTGATTTAAAGAATGTTGTTCCTTCTGGAGATTTAACTTGTTTGTTTGCAAAAGCCACAATTGATGAGTCTAAATTATGGCATAGGAGGCTGGGTCATGTGAATTTTAAAACAATGAATAAACTTGTGAAGGGAAACCTTGTAAGAGGTCTTCCTTCAAAGATTTTTGACAATGACCATACTTGTGTTGCTTGTCAGAAGGGAAAGCAACACAAGGCTTCCTGTAAGGATAAACTTATGAGCTCTATCAGCCAACCCTTACAGATGTTGCATATGGACTTGTTTGGTCCAACATCTGTTAGGAGTATCAACCATAAGACATATTTCCTTGTAGTGACTGATGACTTTAGCAAGTTTAGCTAGGTTTTCTTCTTAGCCTCTAAGGATGAGACTAGTAAGATTCTTAAGAGATTTATAACAGAAATAGAAAACCAATTAAATCATAAGGTTAAAGTAATCAGGTGTGATAACGGGACAGAATTCAAAAACAGGGAAATGAATGAATTATGTGGATTAAAAGGGATAAAAAGGGAATTTAGTGTTGCCAGAACTCCACAACAAAATGGAGTTGCGGAGAGAAAGAACAGGACTCTGATTGAGGCAGCTAGGACTAAGCTAGCAGACTCACTTCTACCTACTGTATTTTGGGCTGAACCAGTTAATACTGCTTATTATGTTTTAAATAGGGTTTTAGTGACCAAGCCTCATAACAAGACACCCTATGAACTTATAATTAGAAAACCACCAAGCATAAGTTTCATGAGACCTTTTGGATGTCCTATTACTATCCTAAATACCCTAAACCCTTTAGGCAAATTTGATGGGAAGGCTAAAGAAGGGTTTTTAGTGGGGTACTTTGTAAATAGCAAAGCTTTTAGGGTATTTAATTCTCAAACCAAAAAAGTTGAAGAGAATCTGCATGTAAACATTCTTGAAAATAAACCAAATGTTGCAGGACAAGGACCTAACTAGATTTTTGATATTGATTCCTTAACAAATTCTATGAATTATCAACCAGTTACTGCAGGGAATCAAACTAACAAAAATGCAGGACCACAAGAAGCTAATGGTGATACAGGTTTAAAGAAAAGTGTTGATGCTAGACAATCTAAAGAAAAGAATGTGTCTACTCAACAATATATTATGTTCCTATTATGGTTTTCTATCTCTTCAAGCTACAAGAGCTCAGATGAAACATATAAAAATGATACAGCTGATGATGCTGCTGGTGAAACTCATGTACAAAAACCAGCAAGTGAGAATGAACAAGCCTTAAAGAATGTTCTTGATAAGATGATGGATCAAGAGAAGGAGGCTTCAGAGCAATCAGATGCTGTTAGAAAAGAGTTTGAAGCATAGTTCAATAGGGAGCTTCTTTAAGGGAAGGCTACTAAAGCCAGCAGTACTAACAGATTTAATACCGTTAGCACACCAGTTACTGCTACTAGTGCACCAAGAACTTCTAATGATGTTGGACCATTATTTGTTCCTCTTGGTGGATATGATCTTCCAGATGATCCTCTCATGCCTGATTTGGAAGATACTGCTGAAGTTTAAAATACTGGCATTTTTGGCAGTGCTTTTGATGATGAAGATTTAGACACTTATAATTCTCCTTCTGCTGATCAAGTTATGGGTGCAGAGGCTGATTTCAACAACATGGAACATTCAACTGTTGTCGGTCTTATTCCTATAACTAGAGTACACTCTATTCATCCTAAAGATTAAATAATTGGAGATTCAAAGTCAGCAATACAAACAAGGGGCATGACAAAGAAGAGTTCTAGAGAACATGCTATGATTAGCTACATCCAAAAGCAGAGAAGGTCAAATCATAAAGATTTCCAAAATTGCTTATTTGCTTGTTTCCTCTCTCAGCAGGAACCCACAAAGATAACTCAAGCCCTTGATGATGAAAGTTGGGTTAAAGCAATGCAAGAGGAATTGCTTCAGTTTAAGATTTAGAAGGTTTGGACCTTAGTTGACTTACCTTATGGTAAAAAGGCTATTAGTACAAAGTGGGTGTATAGAAATAAGAAAGATGAAAGGGGTATAGTAGTAAGAAACAAAGCCAGGCTGGTAGCACAAGGATACAAACAAGAAGAAGGCATTGACTATGATGAGGTTTTTGCTCATGTTGCTAGGATTAAAGCAATCAGGTTATTTTTGGCCTATGCATCATTCATGAATTTTCTTGTGTACCAGATGGATGTTAAAAGTGCCTTTCTTTATGGTACTATTGAAGAGGAGGTATATGTAAGCCAACCTCCAGGTTTTGTGGATCCAGAATTTCCAGAAAAGGTTTATAAAGTGGAGAAAGCCTTATATGGTCTACATCAAGCTCCTAGAGCTTGGTATGAGACTCTCTTCTCTACCTATCTGCTGGACAATGGATTCTACAGAGGTCAAATTGACAAGACTTTGTTCATAAAAAGAGTCAAGGATGATATTCTACTGGTACAAGTATATGTAGATGACATCATTTTTGGTTCCACTAAAAAGTCTGTATACAGATTTTGAGCAAATAATGCACAAAAGGTGTTAGCCTCAATTTATTGAGTCAAACAAGGAAGCTCGGTCACTCTACGATGGAGCTTCGGTCTTTAATTAGTTAATG
>BQNB010070451.1:0-13952 GCA_026074375.1 Tanacetum coccineum
CCCTAAACTATTCAAAATACTTAATAGAATCTCAAATGATGAATATTACTAAAAATGGAAAGTTACTAATTTTGGAAACTTATTAAAAATGGAAACTTACTAAAAATGGAAAGTTACTAAAAATGGAAAATTGCTAAAAATAGAAAGTATAACTTAAATGAATGGTTTGTAATTCGAATTCATCATTTCTTTAGGTTCGGTCAAGAGGGAGTGATTTTGATATTCCTGTGGTGTTTTTCTTGATTTTGCTTTGCTTCGGAATAAGGTACAGATATTCTGACCTTTTCGTTAAGGTTTCTCATGACATGTTTCTCTCTATCTTTGATTACTCATGTGATTTGCTATCTTTGCTCTGAGCCTTTTATCTTGGTTTTCTTATATGATCTGTCATTATGTTCCATTTGAACCCTGCTATGCTACCTTTGATATTTGAACCTTTGATATCTGAACCTTTGACATTGAACCTTTGCTATGATCCCTTTGAAATGAACTTTGATATGACTTTGCTTTGAACCCTTCAGTTTGAGAACCAAGCCACTATTTGTTTCCTAGCCATGAAGGTAACATGGCCGTGTCATTGATGCACCTTTGGCATGACTCATGTGTGGGTGAGTGATTTCTCACACCGTCCCCCATTTGATATTATATGCGCATTATGAAGATTATTATTTGTTTAAGGGGCGTATGGATGCATCCTAGATTTGTTTTGTATTCGATGGATTATGACATTATGATATTTGGATATTTGGTGACTGATGTTTGGGTGCAATCCACGTCTTTCACATTTGGAGCTAGCTACTCCATGGTTACTATGATATGATTTGTTTGGGCTTGGTAATTGGACTTGATTTGACTTTCTGATTCATCTTACCTTACACTATGAATTGACTTCTGATTTGTCTTACCTTATATTTGTATTCCTTTGATCATGTCTTGTGATATCCTTTGTACCTTGTATCGTATCCTTTGATTTCCGTTATCTTTTGCATTCGATTATATATATCTGTTCACTGGGCTTTGTAAGCTCAGCCGCACTTTCTTTTCCTGCGGCAGGTATCTAAGCTAGGAGCTGGGGTTGCTTTCGGGATATGAGTGCTGAGTGTGGACTTACCCTAGAGATCTTAGTTTTGATATATGATTTGTCATTTATCGAGACCTTTGTTATTTCGGTTATTTCGTTTGGATATGTTTATCCTTTGAGAACTTATGTACCTTAAGTCATGTTGACTTATTATCCTTTGATTATTTATTTGAGACTTCCGCTGTTTATGCTTGTGTTATGATTATGTATGCCTTTGATGTCACACCATATTTGTAATACTTCTACCCTTTAGGGTCGGGGCGTTACAATTAAGTAAAGTGTTTCTTTCCAATTTTAGAAGAAAAATGTTTACTTTATATTTATTTACTTTTTTTAATAACAAAACTAAAAAACACAGTATAAGAAAGGGATATATGAAATTACCCTTTGTGGAAATACTCTTATGCATTTATGTTGTGAATTGTGTTTGCATTCTTTTGTCATTTTATGATTATACGCTTTCAGCTCGAGCTACGTTGCCAAGCATATCCAAAAATAAAAGTTCGAACTCTAATAAGCTACAACTCTTCTAAGCTTCGGCTTCAGCTAAAAGCGCCAAGTAATTACTCCGCAACATACCCGAAACTTTTTAAGTACACAGATACATTTTAACAAATTGCCCTAAACTTCTCAAGTACACACACGACTACAAAATCAATACAAAGCTTCTTAAGTACACATATCCATTCTAACAAGTTGCCCTAAACAACAACACCACAAAAAACTACAAAATCAATACAAAGCTTCTTAAGAACACATATTTATTTTAACAAATTGCCATAAACAACAACGACACACAAAACTACAAAATCAATGCAAAGCTTCTTATGTACGAACATTCATTTTACCAAATTACCCCCAACAACAAAACATGATCAACAAAACTGAAACTCACTTCAGTACTCCACAAGTCCAAACATTAGTAAGTATCATATGTAAAATAACAATAGAATGATATTATTGATTGTGTTTTTGTGTCATTACATAATATGATCTCATGTCTATTTATAATAGAATATGGCTTGATAAATAAGCTAACCCTAAACCTAATGGACCCAAGCCCACAACTGGGTTTGGGCCATAACCTAATCGTCTAATACTCCCAGTTAATAGGTAAACGTATGACATTGTGTATTAGAACCGGGACTAGACCCGGGTGAATTGTAAGAAATATAAATATCCTCTTCCAACTTTAAAGAGGTAAGCAATCTATTCATATTTTTACACACACTCTTTAGTGGTTTTCCTCCTATTTCTCTCGTCACTAATTCTCTCTCTCTAACTTTCCTTCTCTCTAGATCTCTTAGATCTAATACATGGTTTTGTGACATTCGGGATCCTACAAATTGGTATCAGAGCCATAGGGTGTATTTCCGGGTTTTGATTTGTGTGTTAAAATAAAGCTCAAAAATTCCCGTAGAGGCTTATTTTTGCTCCAAAAACCCAATTGCTCAAATCATAAGGTTGACTGCATTTTGGATTGGAGTTTAATCGTAGGAGCTGTTTTTCCATGCTATTAAATGCTAAGGAAGTATATTAGTGGCTAATGACATTAGATCTACACAAGCAGCAAGTTCGATACAAATATGTAAAGTCGAATTTCTTTCTATGTTCCTTTTCGGGAGAGTTGCTTGTTTTTTGTAGATCTCTCATTTGATATTCGCGAAGTGTGAGATGGTGGTGTTAGTAGCGAGCATGTTATATGGCAGCAACTGTACGATCTGTAGATATGATGGGGGGGAGGTAATCATATGAGCTTATCACTTAGATCTCTGTAGTTGGAGATTACATAGGTTTTAGGATCAACTCTTGAGAACGCACTGAAGGTGGGCGTCGCTATACAATTACGAACACATGAGCTGCATAGTATCAGATTCATTCGCGTCTGTTTCGTCGTGCCGGGTCAGTCTTTCGGTTTTGACTATTTATTGATTTTCTTGCTGGCGAGTTGACGAAAAAGGAGACAAGATCCACCTTTTTGGAAAGTTGTCAGACGCGATTTTACCTGGTGTCAACGGCGAGTTTCTAAACGTAGGCTAAACGGCGATTTGCTAAAACGGCGAGTTGTAACACAGCGCGAGTCTGCTAACAAACGGCGAGTTGCTAAAACGGCGAGGTAGTATGCTAAACTACGAGTGCTACAACCGAATTGCTAAACGGCGATTTGAGTATTTTATTAAGGCAGCGAGTTGTCAAAAGAAGCAGCGGTTTGATTATTCTATTACACGGCGGTTTGCTTACACTATGCAGCGGTTTTAATTAAAAATAAAAAAAGAGTACTTTCGGGCGGGAAAAGTTTAAGAAAAATTTATTTTTTCCTAGAGCCTTTTTAGCTCATTTTTTACACCAAATTTAAAATTTGTAATAGGGGTAAAAAATTTTGTTAAAAAGATAATTCAAATATTTGGCGAGAAAAATTAAAAAAAATAATTTTCAATAGCTTTTTTAGCTAATATTTTACACAAATTTAAATTTTGGTAATAGTAAAATCTTTGTGTTTTGGTTAAAATTTAAATATTTTAGGGCCAAAAAACAAACCGTCAACCTAAACAGACCTTAACAGGATTTAATCAAACTACAAACCTAACCTTAACATCAATGATTATTCATTCACGGTTTTCTATTGATTTTGTAAAATCCCGTAAAACTTTTATCGGTTTTAAATCATAGACTTGTAAAAGTCCCGTGAACGTTAATGCATTTATAACCCAACCATCAATCATTTATCTACTTAAGATCTTAATTCTATTTCACACATCGAATTTCAATGGAATCTTCTATTTCTAATTCCAAAAGAAGAGAGCTTCAACTGACTCAACACTCGCAAAACAACGGCACTCATCTTGCAGACATGGTTTGAACAACTCTAGACACATCTTCATATCTCTATCTCCTTAATTGCCTTATAGCTGTGATGCATTTAAACCAGCATTTCGCTCATTCTTTGGTGAAGAGCATCAGACTTTCAGATTGAAGATGTTTCATAATCTGGATCAGTTAAGGCTACAACTTGAAAGAGAGAATCTTCTGGGTTAAGCAAAAGACTTGTCTTCAAGCACTCAAACACAGTTCAAGGAATTTCTTGGCTCAAAAAGGGTAATGCTACGGAGTTTTCTAATCAAGGTGGCAACAAATTCACGCGCTGTGAACCTAGTGCGTACAGACGTGAGTTACTCGAGAACCTGGATACACTTGAAGCGGTTCCCCCCCCCCCCCCCCCACCCCCCCCCCCCCCATTCCTAGTAGATTGTAAATACATATGTGTATTTACGCATGAAAGAAAATTATAGTTAATGCACTAAAGGAGAATGGAAGTCAGTTGCATGATGAAATACACATGAGCATCAAAATATTGTCAAGTGTCAATAGCAGTCTCAAGATATTCAGATCAATCCAGTTCAAGCAATGGATGACAGCTTGATTGTATCAAAAGGCAGTTTGATAGAGCCTGAAAACAACAATGCATTCAGCAAATCAGAGATTGAAACTCAGATGCAAAGGCAAGGGGAAAAGGTCGATATGCGTGAAGCAGTTGATGCGGGGTTGGGTGTCACAGAAAGCAGTGGGACAAAGCCCGACAAGCAGGATACAAGTAGCAGTTATCAGGGAATTATACCACACAAGCTGTGGATGCAGATATCGGACCAGTAAATGACGAAGAGCCATTTGCTGAGGTACAATTGACTGCTCTACATAATATCCTTGCTAATGAACAACAGCATACTGAGCAATCTGAACCCAGTTATGACACACATCTGTTGGAAACTATTGATAGCAATACCACTCATACTTCAACAAATATGTGTCATAGGGGAGGAGAGATTGGTTTCTCAAAACAAATGATATGGTTGAAAAAGAAGCTTATAATGAACTTTCAAACAGATTTCTACAACTTGAAAAACATTGCATTTCACTTGAAATTTCAATGCAACAAAAGGAAGAAAGTTTTCAAAGTAACAAACCATGTAAAAACCAGGACGCTCCTGAGTTTTGTGAATTTTTTGAGATAAATGATTTGAAAGCTCAGCTACAGGCCAAAACCACACTAATTTGCAACTTGAAGAATCAAATTAAAAGTGTGAAGGAAGCAAGTAATGAAGCCAAGGTTAAACATGAAATTGATGTTTTGGAAACAATAAACATTGAACTAGAAAGTAGTGTGGCTAAATTACTTGCAGAGAATGAGAAGTTAAATAAGGAAAATGAGCATTTAAAACAGACTTACAAAGAACTTTATGATTCTATCAAAAGGACACGAATTCAGACGAAAGATCATAATGACTCACTGATTGATCAAGTAAATAGTAAGACTGTTGAAAATGCTGATTTAAAAGCTCAGATTCAGGAAAAGGTTTTTGCGAATGTAGCATTGAAAAACGAATTAAGAAAGTTAAAAGGAAATAACATGGATACTAAGTTTGCAAAACCATCAATCTTGGGGAAACCGGTTTTACAACCACCCAGAAACCAATCAGTTGTTAGACAACCAAATGCGTTTAAATCTGAACGACCTAACTTTTCAAAACCACGGTTTGCCTCCCAAGTTGATGTGAATGACGTTTTGTCAAAACCAGTCACTCCTTATTATTTGCCTAAAGTTCGAGAATATGTGCTTGCAAAACCTCATCACGTGATTGCACCTGGCTCATTTAGGAATAGTCAAGAAGAACCGTATGGTTCAAATGATATGGCTCATAATCACTATCTAGAGGAAGCTAGGAAAAAGACACAAGAAAGAAATAGGAATTCAAAACCTAGTGTGATGCATACTACTAGTCTACAAAACACTACTAATGGCAGCAAACCAAATACTAGGAGTAACAATCAAATATCTAGGAGTTTGCCTGTATCTAAGAGTAGTTGTGGAATGTCAAATGGTGTGTCGCTAGTAGATCACTCTAGGAATTCTAGTTCTTTTTCTGACTCCAAAAAATGTGTTTGTTCGATTTGTCATAAATATATCTTTAATACAAATCATGATGATTGTATAACAAAGATCCTGAATAAGGTGAATTCTCGTGCTAAAGTTCAGTCCCCCAAGATCAGAAACAACAATCCCGTTGAACCAAAGAACCACACTCATAAACCTGGTAGGCAGAATGGTATAGGACAAAGGTTTTCTCTCAATAAGTCTTCCGCTGTGCATGAGAAACCACACACTCCTAGATCTTATCTTAGGTGGAAACCAACGGGTAGAATTTTCAAGACTGTTAGTCTTAGGTGGATACCTACTGGAAAGGTGTTCATAGATAGCACAACCAAAGTTGACAGTGAACCTCCAAATGGTTCAAATGATGATATCACTAACCCATATGAATGCAATCAAACTCTTTATGTTAGTGCAGGTACTTCTAACTCAAGTGCAGGTACATCTGTCAATCCTTTAAAGGAAAGACTCGGAGTTTGGTTACCAAAAAGACTGATATCTCATACGTCAGGAGTTCAAGGAATTCAAATCTGATGAACATGCTTCAAATGATGTCTGTTCACATCAGTTCAGGCCTCGTTCTTCATCTTGATGTCGTTTGGACAAAACAGTTCAAGCCTCGTTCTTCATCAAAAGATGTTTGGATAAACCGGTTCAAACCTCGTTCCTTAATGTCAAATCTGTTGGCATCTGTTCCTTAAAGTAAAGAAAGGTGTACGCCTTCAGAGAAAAGGAAAGTGTACGTGTCAGTGCATTTATCCTTGACAACGAAAAGAGAAATCTTTTCGGTCATGAGCTAATATAACAAAACATTCCAAGTTTTGAGCTTATGGTAATGGCTTGTAATCAAATGTTAGATTGCAACCCCATCTTCAGATAAAAGGAAAATGTACGTGTTAGTGCATTTATCCTTAATACGAAAAAGAATTCTTTCGTCTTGAGCTTCCTTTCGAAACACTCCAATGTTTGTTTGCTCATCGATGGCTTTCGTATTCTTCTGTAGCGAAACCAGTTTTTCAAAGAAAATGAGAGTTATGCTTCAGTACGCTTTATCTTTAAAAGAAGAGAAATCTCCTGTGTTTTTGACCATCTCTTTTAACAATTTCATATTTTTTCCCATGCTTGTTCGTTAGTTAAGATGGACGAACGACATTACTTATTATAATTCACTAGATCAAAAATGGCAATCGCAATGCAATTTTGAAGGGAGAATAGTGAATTAAATGTGATTAAAATGGTTTATCTTGTCTTTAATGTGTATAAAATGGTCCAAATGTGAAAGTGTAGGGTGTTGTTAAATTTGTAAGGTGTTAAATCTGTCTGTAGGGTTTAAATCTGTCCTGCTAGGAGATAAAGATAATCTAACATGCCTTGATCTTGCTTAATGTTAGATACGGCTGCATATTCTGATGGGCGAAAGTTAACCTACTGCATGGCGGTTTGGTGATCTGTTGGTCAGCCGTCTTAAGCTAATTGTCCATCTTGGCCAATAAGCCCAATAAACCTCTTAGGTCTATTCCAAAGGACCATTGTCTCTGTTGACTCTCATACAGCTTATTTTACTTGTCAATTGACTATCAATTATCTCTAACCATACGACCAAGGTTGACCAATTGAACTTAACCCAATGTCATTACTCTAATGTGGAATATCTTTCGTGCAATCTGAATATCAAGGGCATGTCCAAACATAAGGCAACATCTTTTTTCTTACGTGATTAATGCTATGTTTGTCCTATCTTTGTTGATAATTCTTTAATAGAACGATGGCAGAAGAGAATATTCCCTGCACCTAACCTACAAGATGAGATGAACAATCCTCAATGCTAGCATAGTTACCGAATGGAAATGGGAACCTCCTCTAAGATCTACAGAAGTGCAAAAGAATCCTATCTTCCACATTTCATTGATATTTCAAGAACACAAACTTTTTAGGGCATCACTGCATCAGCAAATCCCTTCTATCTACATTTAGCTATTCTGGAATACTCCTGACTCATGCTCAAAACTGGGTTTTTATAGCTTTCTAACATGATGAAAAATGGTTTACTCTGAGTGCCTGATCTTTTTTCGAAGGCCTTAGAGATAACTCCTGCATGACAACATTGACCCTAAACTAGACTTAGCTTTGGAATTAGGTAAATCTATCAGCTTAACTAAAGCTGAAGAAGAAGTTATTGCAAGAGAAGTTTATGCTACTCGTGCAAGAATTGTGTATGAATCTGAACCCGAGCCCACACAAAGAAGACAGTCTGGTATTGCTTTCAGAGATTCCTTTATTGTGTCAAAGAAGAGGTCTTTTGATTCGTCTAAGAAGCTCAAGGGAATTCAAACTCTTACTCCTGCTGAAGCAAGAGGCTGCTGACCTCAATAAAAGCACTCAGGAAAGCAAGAAAATGAACAAGAGACAACCTGGAATTGGAGCTACAAATGAAGGAACTGGTAACATATTAAGGGGTTTCCTGATGAGTCCAACAGTCATCTCTAGAGCCTCAAGTGAAGCACTGGATCCAAGTCAGGGTTCTGATAGGAAAACTAATTCTTTATGGGAACAGAT
Source organism: Tanacetum coccineum (assembly GCA_026074375.1). Taxonomy (NCBI): domain Eukaryota; kingdom Viridiplantae; phylum Streptophyta; class Magnoliopsida; order Asterales; family Asteraceae; genus Tanacetum; species Tanacetum coccineum. Next base: position 8,565 of record BQNB010070451.1, read on the forward strand.
GTGGCTTGTAACATTTGACAAAGATGATAAAGCAGGATGATAATGAGAAAACAAGCAAGATCCTGAAGAAATATATAAGTAAAAGATGAACCAGGAAAACTACTAGGAAACCGAAGTTTGGAATCCATGGTCACGTTTCCTATCCAACAAGTTTCTTCATCCTGTTCTTTTACTGAACTTCATCATCATCTCTCATCTCCCTAAACCAGTATCTCCCCCTATCAAGAATCTTCATTACCACTTTCACCACCACACCGCACTACAGCAGAGCAGTTTCCGTTCTTGAAATAGTCAAGTCACGGCTACTTGGTGCAAATTAGGTGCAGGACCAACGCCTTCTTTGATGACTCCCGGATAAATCAGTTCATGACTCGTGCAAATCTCAGTTCTCCAACACCAATGTTCCACCTCCAAGAAAACTATGAGAATCCTGTTGTACCATTGTTTAATGAGTACTATAACTTCCACACGACTGTTTTCCCCAGATCCGTAGCTATTATTGCTTCAAGAGCTGTGAACAAGTGGTTCACATCATCAACTACCTTGATCAAGATGAACAATCTAACTAGTACTTCACCAACAAATCAGGAAATCAATCTCAGTCACTCGTTTTTTTCATTTTATCAAGGTGTTGAAGAATAAAAATTCATGGACATCAAAATGCATATTAATAATGCACCCTCCTTCATAATATTTCCTGCAAACTCTAGTTTGAAGAAATTTACCATAATTGACAAGGGGTCATCCATTAAAATTGCATCATCATATTCGAACTGTTAATACAATCACTAATTACAAAGAATCCACTCATTAGAGAATTTATTGGTGACCTTCCTCGTCCAATTTCAACATAAATCAACTACAAGAACATGCCATTTGAGCTACTTTTTGACCAAATGAAAATCAACTCCCATTTCGGTGTGAAACGGTATGGTTAGATCTACTATCATTAAAGATTGTTTATGTTTTCTGAACATTTTGGTTCAGGACCCGTGCCTCAATTCATAGCTCCCTGATCATAGCAGTTCGGGACCCGTGTCTCATGAAACAAACGTCTGATCAAATCCATTCAGACCTTACGCCCAATCGACAAAGACTCTGTTACAATATCTCCTCATACTGTTTAGAATAAACAACATGCGTCAAGATTATGACATCTCTGCCTCGTGCCCCAAAGGAAAAATGTTGTTTCCCTAGCAAGACAAAACAGATTCGTCACAAAAGGTAAGATCGAATTCTATTCAATCAGTTCTTGAAGAGATATTTCTCATTGAATTTCTATTCAATCATCTTTGAAGAATATTTCTCTCTAATAAATGTTCATGCTCAAGAAAACAACAATGATCAAGCAGCGAATGCATCGTATTGACAAGATAAATTTATCAATCCTTTCTATACATTGGTACAAGACATGCTGAGTCGCCTCATGCAATCTGAGATAATGAAAATAGGCATTCATTCAACCAACATAGCATGAATACCAATGGACAAAAAAGATCATCCACTAGAACAAGTTTTGACAATCCTACTAATCTAGTGCAAACAAGATAACAGCTTGCCACAGATCCTGAAATGGTATTTGCGCTCACAGTGAGTACAGAAGAACCAAAGAACAGTAAGGAGGCAATGGCTGATTCTGCATAGATCGAAGCAATGCAGGATGAACTTCACTAGTTCGACAGACCACAAGTCTGGGAACTCGTCTACAAACCATTTGGCAAGACAGTGATAAAGCTAAAGTGGTTTATGAAGAAAAAAAAGAGAGGAATGAAGTTCAACTGTTATTCGTAACAAAGCAATACTTGTAGCTAAAGGCTATGCTCAGGAAGAGGGTACTGATTTCGAAGAATCATTTGCTCTAGTTGCTCGTTTGGAAGCAGTTCGGATTTTCGTTGCCTATGCTGCACACAAGTCCTTTCCAATCTACCAGATGGAAGTTAAAACAGAATTTCTAAATGGTCCACTGAAGGAGGAGGTTTATTTTGCTCAGCCGGAAGGGTTCGTTGATCCTGAACATCCATAAAAAGTCTACCTTTTGAGGAAAGCTTTATATGGCTTGACGTCACCCCAAGAGCCTGGTATGATGAATTATCCAATTTCCTGATGTCCAAAGGCTTTTCTAAAGCATTTTCAGACGTTGAGCATGCCGAATGCATTGATACTCGCAAAAGCACTTCTGGAGGGATACAGTTCCTAGGTGACAAACTTGTAAGCAAGATGTCAAAGAAACAATATTGCACTGCAATATTGTTAGGAAAATATTGTAAACAGACTTAATACTGTTAGTATTAAAGTTAAGTCTGTGAGTTATAGTTAGTACTGATAGCTAAATAGTTAGTACTGTTAGTATAGAAGTTAAGTCTGGTAGAGCAAGTTAAGTCTGCCAGCATTAACTTAAGTCTGGCAGTATTAAAGTTAATACTGCTTGGTCGAGACTCTTTAAGTCTGTTGTAATTTTAGTAATAGTTATAAATTTAGCCTTGATTTAAGGAAGAGAAACATTATCTCTTAAACGCGTTTATTCCTTAAGCTATAAAAGGAACATAAATAGTATTGAAAACATAGTTGATTGAGTATTCACAACAGAATATTACTAGTAATACAATTCTAGTATTTGTTTTTTGGTGTTCGTCTTGGATATAGATATGATAATTCCCAACGCAATATTTATATGCAACCGTTCATTGCCTCTTATAGGATCTTTTGATTTATTCAAAGAACTATCATCATTCAAGGCTCATTCAGACCTATTTAAAGAACCTACAAGTGTAATCAGAGCCACTGAAGGGACTTTGCACAAGATTGAACATAGATCAAAACCTCTTATTCCACCAAATAAAATAATCATGTCTCAACATGCAAACGATAATTTTTCTCTTCATGATGATGAGGAACTTTCTCTTCATGATGATACATCTGTGGATGGATCTGTACCAGCAACCAACAATGAGATGCTCTGCTAAACCACCACAAATAATCACCACAAATAACACTTTCAAACATTAACAGCCGTCTCCAAAAAGATGATTATGATACGTGGGCGATGGAGATAGGAACATTATCTGATATATAGATAATGAGGTCTGGAAAAGTGATTTCAGAATGGAACTCAAAGAAGCGATCCTCCAAAGGTAAGGATGGTGTATACAGGGTTCTTCCTCCAGCCACCATGGAAGAACAGTTTTTGCTAATGAAAAGAAAGGAAGCTAGAACACTACTGTTATTTATTAGATTTATAGTTATTAATGGCTTTCCAAAAGATCATCTTAAGACCATTTTCATGCATGATGATGCCAAAAGAGATCTGGGCATCCCCCATCAAACACGGTTTGAGGGTAATGCGAATTCGAAGAAAATCAAAAAAGCTGTTTTTGAACAACAGTTTAGCAATTTACTTCTCGTCTAAGGAAAGCTTAGAAAGGGTATGATAGGTTCCAAAAACTCCTATCACAGTTGGATGCCCTTGGTGCTGGTGTGTCAGATGAAGACGCAAATCATAAGTTTTTGAGGTCCCTTCCTCCTGCGTGGGACAGTCTAGCCATGACAATGAGAACGAAGAAGAATATTGACACACTGTCAATAGATGATTTATACAATAATCTGAGTGTCTTTGAACAAGACATCATCTTCTTCCCTTACATCTGATAATGTGGCTTTTCTATCACAAGCCAAAGCCTCTTCCAGCAAGCATAAGCCAAGCCACAGCTCAGGAAGTTATAGTTCTTATACCACTTCCTCTTCCAAAGCAACAACAACTGCTACTCCTGGTCTTGCTGATGAAGTTATCCATTCTTTTCTAGCCACAAATGCTGATGATGAGCGGATTTGAATACATATGACCTAGATCAAATTGATGATCTGGATTTGGAAGAAATGGATATAAATTGGCAGATTGCTATGACTGCCATAAAGATTAAGAAGTTCTACAAGAAGACAGGCAGACGGCCAAGAGTGGATGGAAAAATGCATGTGGCATTTGATAAGAGAAAAGTCGAATGTTTCAATTGCCACAATACTGGGCATTTTGCCAGGGAGTGCAAGTTTAAAGGTTCAAAGGAAGGTAGCAGGCAGGAAGCAGGTAGAGGTCAGGATTTCAAGCCAGTGCGAACTGAAAAGGAAGCCTTGATGACCATTGATGAAGGTCAGATCAATTGGGTAGAGCAGACTGCAGATGAGGAACTCAATCATGCTCTAATGGCTTTCACTGTGAATAATGAGGTATCCATGTGCTCTAAATTGTGTTTAGATTCATATAATGCACTTCAAGCTAAGTATGATGAACTGCAATCTGAATTTGGTGACCAAGAAGCTGCCTTAACTGCCCATAAGCTAGCTGTTAAGAAATTAGAATCTCAGCTTAGAGCCTCCCACAAACAGCAATCTTCCTTAACTGAAAAATTAAATTTTCAAGCTAATCAAATTTTTGAAAAAGATGAAAAGCTGAAAAAGTATAGAAGAATAGGAATGAAAGCTGTCAAGGACAAAGATGCTTTACAAAAAATTGTTGATTCTTGGTTTGCATCTTCTAAAAATCTTTGGAAGCTAATTGATTGTGGGATGAGCTCAACTGTTAAGATAGGTTTAGGATATGGCATACAATCAAATGCTGAGGTCCTAGGATATGAGGAAGAGATAAGTAGAGGTATTTTTGCTTCTAGGGAAACAGATGCAGGATATAATGACAAACCACTATACAGCAGATTTAAACAGGTAGAGTATAAAGGTGTCCCCCATCCTCTTAGTGGTGATTATACCCCTAGGGAACAGGAGGACATAGATGATTCTCTGTATGAGTATGGTAAATATGGACCTCAACCTCAATCTCCTAGTCCTACTGTGTCTGATACTAGTTCCACTGTTTACTCAACCTGTCAATCCAATGACAGTGATGGGGAGCTAGGAGCTGTATCTGACCATTCAGTCAATGATGACCCTATCCATGACCATATCCCTATACCTTCTATTGAGCAGGTTACCATTGCCACCCAAAAGACTCAACCACAAGTGCCTAAACCTCAACAAACAGTTGACCCTAGTTGTGCACAACATGTAAAAACTCCTAGGCAACCAATTAGGACCAGTACCTGCAACAGTACCTACCAGTACTAAACATGTTAATTCTGGTAGTGTGCATGTTAATTCTGGCACTCAATTTAAGTCTGGTGCTTCTAGATTTAATACTGGCAAGCAACATGTTAGTTATGGTAGTGTGCATCATCAATAGTCATCAAAGCTTCCTTTTCAGTTCTCACTGGCTTGAAATCCTGACCTCTACCTGCTTCCTGCCTGCTACCTTCCTTTGAACCTTTAAAACTTGCACTACCAGACTTAAAATAGTCAACCAGTTTTAATTATATTTTCAGCAAGTTGACCACAACATCATTACTT